>JACYXH010000087.1:1512810-1605310 GCA_026745465.1 Lota lota | reverse complement strand
TTGTTTACAAATGCTGTACAGAAGATTCAAGAGCTAAAATTGGAGTGTAATTTGTTACTTCTGTCCAGTGCCAAGGAGGTTATGTTTTTGCCCTGTCTGTGTGTCTGTGTGCAGAATATCTCAAAAGTTGAGCACGGATTTGCTCCAAATTTAGTGGTTAGGTTGGTTATGGGTAAAGTAAGAAGTGATTAACTTCTGGCGTGGTATAACATAAGTTGCATTACTTCCTATAGATTTGCGTATCACCACCAAACAATTATCCTAAGTGATTTGTCAAGGATTGATGATGATTGGTGGTTGACCACCCCCAGCCCCACCCACTTTCTGTTTACTTTAAATTCTCTGGAAGGGACCTTGTGGGGTGTCATTGGACTCACCTCAGAGCAACCAATTGGCTCCCTCCAAGCGAGGCCCACTTCTCTCAAGCTGATTCCTTGGCGGAGGTCTGTGCTCCACTGAGCACACTTTTTTTTTAGATGGAAA
This sequence comes from Lota lota, assembly GCA_026745465.1. Classification (NCBI taxonomy): domain Eukaryota; kingdom Metazoa; phylum Chordata; class Actinopteri; order Gadiformes; family Lotidae; genus Lota; species Lota lota. The sequence continues at coordinate 1,604,827 of JACYXH010000087.1, read as the reverse complement.
TGCCTTAGCCATCGGTCAGCAATTGGTGGAGAAAAGGTTCTGACTCCGCACCTGCCTCTGTGTGAGCTAATTTGGAATAAGATAGCTCCTGGCTCCTTTCTGAACAACCTCTTCCCTGATTGGTTCAGTAATTTAATCTTGCCTGTAAATCAAAGGTGCGTGAACAATGCAATGCAATTAAATTGCAGAGCAATGTAGGGAGGGAGGGAGCAGAGAGGGGGATTCTTTATATACTTTATTTTTATCCCGAAGGAAATTGAGGACCCTGCATTTAACCCATCACCTACAGCACTAGGAGCAGTGGGCAGCCACAGTGCAGCACCCAAGGACCACCTCCAGGTCTACTGCCTAGTGTCTAGGTCAAGGGCACCGGCAGGAGTATTAATCTAACGTGGATGTTGGTGTGGGAGGAAACCTGAGCACCCGGAGGAAACCCACGTGAACCTTTCATACAAACTCCACATAGAAAGGTCCCCCTCCCCCCCCCCCCCCCCCCCCCCTGGGATTTGAAACAACGACCTTCTTGCTGCGAGGAAACAGTGCTAACCACTGTGCCACCCCGAAAACCCACCGTGCAACCCCCGTTTTTGTGTTGTTGTTTATTTTCAGATTATGTTCAGATCAATGACTACTGACTTTTTTCTTCTGAACTGATACGAACAGCTGCTGGGAGATGTCCAGGTCACGCTGTGACTGCTAATGGTGTGTCATACACTTGGACCAGAGCACGACATTCCTATGACACCAACACATCCGTAATGATCTCTAAACACATGCAGAGACAAATCAAAGGGGAATGTGTGTATTGTGTTGGATGGTGCTAACTATTGTCTCTCCATTATATGTATGTATGTATGTTTATGCACATGTGTGTGTGCACGCGCACTCACATGTTTGTGTGTGCGTGTGTGTGTGGTGTGCGTGAGCTTGTGTGTTTGTGTGTGTGTGGGTGCGCTGGTGTGTGTGTGTGTGCGTGTGTGTGCGTGCTGGTGTGTGTGTGTGTGTGTGTGTGCGTACACTCATGTGTCTGTGTGAGTGTGCTTGTGTGTGTGTGTGCATGCGCTGGTGTTTGTGTGTGTGTGTGTGTGTGTGTGTGTGTGTGTGTGTGTAGGATCAACCAGCAGTGGCAGTACCGCATTCACTGTAAGAGTCTGCGGAGCCGAGAGGTGAATATTCTCCACCGTTACCTAGACAGAGCCGTCCTCCCGGATGACAACACAGACCCAGAGCTCTCTGGTATACTTCTGTCTCCACATCCATATCTTTACCTGTCTGTGTCTTTACCTGTCCGTCTGTCTCTTTACCGGTCTGTCAGTCTCTTTATAAGTCTGTCTGTCATTCAACTGTCTGTCTATGTCTCTTTCCCTGTCTCAGGTGCAGGGTGTGACCAGGACAGACTGATTCTCCGGCTGGAAGGAGAACAGTGGAAGGTACCATCAGACCCATCACTAATTAGTGTGTCTGGTAACACCGTGATAATGTCATCAGGACCTGTCATGTCTTGCAACTCAATTCAGATCCAATTTTCTTTCTGAGCTTTTTCTTTACCCAGACCTAATAGTGGTCCCACAAGTATATTACCTTATGTACCTTATGTACTGCAATATAATGTAATATTCATTAGAGCTGCAGCAATAAGACGATTTATCGTTATTTGCTGGACAGAAAATGTATCGAATCTAATTTTGAGAATTGATCATTGTCATTCATAGACTATGGTCATCAATCAATTCAAAGTAATTTATTGCATGAATGAGTCTCTCCACAGTATTCTAGAGGTTAACCATGTATGAACACCTTGATGTCAGATCGGTGTCCCTCCGCCTGTCTGTCCACTTTCCTTTCTAAGTCTGTCTGTGTGTCTGTACGTCAGGAGTTCCCCAGTGAGCTACAGTGGATGTCACATCTGAAGGAATGGCACGTGCGCTCCACCAGGATCTGCAGCCTGCCAGACTTCCTGTTTCTCTTCAGCCAGCTCACCACCCTCCAGCTCCCCAAGAACGCCCTCACTGAGCTGCCTCCAGAGATAGGTCCGTCTGCAGACGGGCTCCCTGCTTTCCCAACACTCACAGTGTTGTTTTCAGTGTTGGCTGAGAGTCTCTGCGGCTACACAAATGATTCATCATTCTTTCATTCTCTGTTTCCACTCGAGACGCATGTTTTCATCGGCTATATTGCTGTTCATGCTGATTGATGTTACCTGGTAATCCAAAACCTATAACGGCCAATTTAAGTCAATATTTACATCTCATCCTACGTTTTTTTAAACGTTGTGTATTTAAGTCGGGATTTGGACCAGGATCCATCCAAAGAGACAATGTAATTAACGATAGATTTCATGTTAAATACGTTGTTTTAGGGATTGATTTTCCTTTAATTAATTTGAGGTCTTATTGTATTTATATTCTCTCTCTTTGTTATTACAGTTCTGTCATGATCAATAACATGCTCATGAACAATAATGTCATGAGCAGAGCTCCTATTGTGACTATAACAGAAGCCCGCCTGAATGTTCTCTTTCTAGTTTCCTTTTAGGAGTTCCACAAACTAACATGAATATTTTTAAGAACCCCTAGTCTAGGGGATAATTCAGCTTCTCTTATTGTTATTCCAACCACAATCCCTAACTTTCATCCTGTCCGTCTGCCCACCCGTCCTTCTGTCCCCCTTATCTCTGGTCCTGTTTGCGGGGTCTGCTTCTTTCATGTCTCTTCATAGGGAAGCTGCCCATGCTAAAGGAGCTAAATGTTAACTATAACCGCCTGACCAAAATCCCTCCGGAACTGGAGGGCTGTGAGAACCTGGAGAGACTGGAGCTCACGGGCAACTACCTGGCCCAGCTGCCCTTCGAGGTGAGGGAGAGAGAGAGAGAGAGAGAGAGAGAGAGAGAGAGAGAGAGAGAGAGAGAGAGAGAGAGAGAGAGAGAGAGAGAGAGAGGGAGGGGGGTGGGAGCGGGAGCGGGAGCGGGTAGGCGAGAGTCAGAGAGAAAGAAACAATGACAGAGTCATACAAAAGAGAGAGAGGGAGGGAGGGGAAGAGAGGGAGAGCGAGAGAAGACCACTGTTCTGTGTATTTGAAGGTGCTGTATAGGTGAGATTTAAGAGATTATTTGAGTGTAATTTGTAAGAAATTAAATCCATCCAATCCATAAAAAGCCATCCATCAGCTAGTGAAATGCGCTGTGAGATTATCTGATCTGGTTGACTGCAGCCGCCTCTGTATGTGACGATTAAGATTTTAAACCGCTCCCGGCACATTTCTGACCAATCATGTCATCTCTTTCCTTATTGCTAGCTCACCATTGAAAGTCTATGCAATATAAAGAGCCCTATAGAACAGATCTGTATTGAGTTTAGACGTGTAATGGATGACTGTAGGATGAGCATCCTGCAGATGTGAGACAGTCTATTTCCTGTCCAGCTGAGCAGACTGAAGAAGCTGGTTCACCTGGACCTGGCGGAGAACAAGTTCCCCACGGTGCCCATCTGCGTGCTCAGGATGAGCAGCCTGCAGGCTCTCGACATGAGTCACAACATGCTGACAGACCTACCTGAGGACACAGACAGGTACAGTACACGCACACGCACGCACGCACGCACGCACACACACACACACACACACACGGACGAATGCATGCACACACACACACACACACACACACACACACAAACACACACCTGTCTGACTGCACACACATAGTACACACAGAGAGGAGTTACCTCTCATTCTAACCTGACTCCCCCCCCCCCCCCGCCCCCCAAATGGTATTAGAAGAAGTACATATTACAGTTACAATGTGTACATACAATGCATGTCTTTGTTTGATAACCCTCCCATACTTACTACCAGATTCCCACCCCAACCGTCCTGACCCATACCAACCACTAGGGGGAATGTATGGCATGTGTAATCATGATGAATGGTTAAACAGAATACATTAATAGATCAAATAAGTAAATAATGCATACGCCAGAGTAGTAGATCTTATCGACTGAAGTACAGAAAGGATGGTGTCTGTCTCTTTTACCTCTGTGTGTGTGTGTGTGTGTGTGTGTGTGTATGGATGTGTGTATGTGTGCGTGTGCGTGCGTGTGTGTGTAGGTTGGAGCAGCTTCGTTCGCTGTTCCTTCACAAAAACCGCCTGTCGTACCTCCCTCACTGTCTCACCAACATCTCCACCCTCAATGTCATCGTCGTCAGTGGCGACGAACTGAACTGCATCCCCACTCGCCTCTGCTCTAACCCTGACATCAAGTAGGTGATGATGATGGTGATGATGATAGTGATGGTGATGATGATGATGATGATGGGGATGGTGATGGTGATGGTGATGATGATGATGGTGATGGTGATGATGATGATGATGATGATGCTGTTGGTTATGGTGATGATGGTGATGATGATGTTGATAATGGTGATGATGGTGATGGTGGATGATGGTGATGATGATTATGTCATTATAATAAATAAAACATTTAAAATATAAATATATTTAAACACACCACACATGATGAAGACGTTGATCCCCCCCCCCCCCCCCCCCCCCCCCCCCTTGTAGGTTTATCCGTCTTTACGACAATCCAGGGACTGAGGCGAGGAAGAAGAGAGAGGAAGAGGAGAGGAAGAAGGAGAAGAGGAGGAGGAGGGAGGAAGAGACGAGGAAAGATGGTTCAGAAAAAGAGTTCCTGCAGGCCTACATGGAGTCACTGAAGGATAGAGGTAAGTAAACACACACACACACACACACACACACACACACACATAATACTAGAACAGCAGGACCTCTAGCATTGTGGTTCCAAAGCTTTTTGGGGCCAAGGCACACCGCGATCCCCAACCAGAAACTCAAGTCACACTCACAGCATTATCATAGCTCCACCAAAGGGGCGTGAATGCACACTTTTGGGCGTTCAATATCAAAACTTGCTCCCTTCTGCTCTTCACTGCTGTCTTTTCAACTGTCAAATTGCCGTTGGTGCTGGGCTTGCTGTGGCTCCATCTAGTGGTGATTTCCCCTTTTGGCTGGGGGAAACCCTTTATGTAAATGCATGACATTAGACAATGACAGGATATACTATTGCGCTATGATGATATGGAACTATGATATAAAGTGTATGCATATGGAGCAGGGGGCCCATTCATCATTGTAGCCTTTGACCTCTCCTCAGAAACCATGCCCTATTCCACCACAAAGGTGTCCATCTCCTGCCTGCTGTGAAAAGAAAGGAGGATGCATTTTAACAGCAAGTGATAAGTTTGTCTCCATGGCACCCTCCTCCCAGTTCAACAGGATATTGGTATATATGATACAATAAATACAACATAAATAAATACAATTCTACATCTCATATTATTAACCAAAGGCATATGAAAGCATATGAGTAGGGCAATGATTCAGTATTGATTTTTTAGTGGCATCATACTAAATTCATCATTCAAATTCATATATTAAGCAGAATGTAAAATGGGGCTGAATGTAGTTATGTATTTTTTTTTATGTATGTGATTTGACCACACCTGCCCTGTATTTTATGCCTGATATGAAACCTTGCCTTTTTTTTTTTGTTATACGATAGTTCCAAACCTTTGCATTGTTATACATTAAATGGTTATACTTCAAATACTGTGAATCTTTCTCCACCTACTTGACCTGGTTATGCTTAAATTGCGCCACTGATATATACTCAGATATTACTGGCTGTCCAATAATCACGACACATCCTCAAGATTACTGAGGTGTCATGTGACCAGGTAAGTGTAACTAAAGGTAAGTGGGTAAATATTGCTGGAAAAGACTCACTGTTTAAGATGCTTCGGATTCAGTCAACATCCTTGAAATGGACAGAATCTAAACTATTTAGCCTGATCTACAATCCTGAAACGTACAAAACAAGACTAATAAACCATAGCACAATCAAATCCAGATCAATAATTTTTATTAATACATTGCAAGCGATTCAAAATTATAGTTTCAATAAGCTCAAATTATGCAAATACAAATGCAAAACATACATACTTATTCATTAAAAAAAGTTCTCATCATTTCGAGGCACACGTTTTGCTGAAATGAAAAGCAATCTCACTGCATCATAAACAACGCAGAATGGATCATTTGGAAATCAGCTTTGTTTTCACTGCATACATGTATAACTCCTTGTTTCGATTAATGAAGGCTACGTTAAACTAGCCATATCAAACACCTTATATATGCATCTATCTATATACTGTATATACACACACACACATTAATGTTGATCAAGGAAAAAAAGTGCTGCTTTATAAAAGGAAGGATCTAAAAAGTCTGAGCTCCTAGAAATGAGCCAAGTGGTACACCAGGCATCTCTACAGACATGGTGGATCCATTAAAGCTGCTCCCGTCCACCATGTTGGCTCCACAGTCTTGTGCCATGCAGGGTGTTGCTTGGAAACCAAAATCATGATTGCGTTACCATCACCACATTATGATGAAGGACATTTGCCGTGTGTTCAATAACCAATCATTTACAGAGCTGATAAAATAGTGACGTCTGTTTTTAAATACTGGCGATTTCTATGGGGATTACTGCTTTAGGGCAAGCTCCCCTCATACACCCATGCCGTTTTGAGGTCCTTATTGGCAACGCTTGCAGGCTGAGCTGACAGGGTTACTGCATTAGCAAGTGGATCCTGACTATGTGAGAACAAGTCCTGATAATGTTTTTGAAATGATGTTGAAATGATGTTAATCCCCAGATCACAAGCCTGCCCTGGATGTGGCACTCACTCCGACACGCACACTTTATGGTGGGCCTGGTAATACAAACAGGAGGGAACCTACACTCTATACATGCAGCCATGATGTCAAGAGATGCACAGCCTAGAAGGGTTGCCAACAGCCAATTAGAATATAGCCAATTATCAAATTAATATATTAATAATATATGACTATGTATACTACCAATATCCAATTAGTCAGAGGGAAGCAATTGAAAAATCTAGGACCGGAGGGGAATAAGCAGAAGTACTATTTATGTTAACCATGTTTAAAAAGGGAAACATTAGATATGACTTGACATTTCTTCAAGTTTCAGTGGAAATCAAGCTAATAAATAATACATTTGTTCACTTTTGATGGTCTAGAAGTACACAAGTAAAATTGCTCAGCCATGGCTAGGATTATGGCTGGGCTATACGCTAAACCCAGACAAGGCCAACTAGGCTATACCAGGGCTTAGTACTGAGACCAGGCTAGACTATACAAGAGCTAAGTACTGAGACCAGGCTAGAGTATGCCAGGGCTATGGACTGAGACCAGGCAAGACTATACCAGGGTTAAGTACTGAGACCAGGCTAGACTAGACCAAAGAAAAGTACTGAGACCTGGCTAGACTAGATCAGTGCTAAGCACGGAGACCAGGCTAGACTATACCAGGGCTAAGGACTGAGACTAGGCTAGACTATACCAGGGCTAAGCACCGAGACTAGGCTAGACTATACCGGGGCTAAACACCAAGTGGCCAGCAGTCACATGCCTGGAGCGGCGTGGGTGAATTTGGAATGTCTGTCCTTTCCAGGTTTGTTGGCATTTTAAAAGATCCTCATCCAAAGATGGCACAGTAATTACAGTTCCCAGTCGCCTGATTGACAGACACACCTGGACTAAAACAATGTCAGTAACTTTCAAGTGCTTGATTTACCCTACCCAATATGGCAGGCAACTGAAATAAGCACTTTTACATCTGCTTTGTATGCTTCGGGGAAAAAAATGCTTGAAATGTTAACACAAAGATATTTGTGGGCAAATTACTTGAAAAAAAGTATGCCTCACGGTGGTTTGCTGGACTGACCAGTCATATCTCTCTCTCTCTCACCCACACTCACACACCCACTCACACACTCCCACACAGTAACGGCCAAGGTAACGGACGATTCCAGAATAGCTGATGCACATAACGTGGATGTAATCTCCACGGTGATATAATGAAAGACATGGTTCCAGATTAGCACACACATGGGAAGGACATTGGTGAGAGCTGTGGTCCCTGAGGAAAGAGTTCCCATCGGCCATGCCTGCTCTACCCCCTTCCCCTTCCCCCAGAGGCATAGCCGGGTTATAACCTCTAGAAACACCTGGGTGATGTCCAGGACAAGACTCACGTTCGTAAGGATCTAAAAAATTAATACCTGGAGGCAAAGTGTCACTGTCCTCTTCTCCACGTCCTTCAGATTAAAGCAATTGAATAATCGCGGCTCCCATTCTAATGGGGCCTTCCTGCAATCTGTGAGGGTGTGGGTGTGCATGCGTACATCCATGCATGTATGCTCTTGTGTTGGACAAGTCACTCACAACCTCTTTTCACGCGAAAAAAAGAAGTCTTTAGAGAGTTCTGGATAATATATGTTTACTGAGGCGGGGCGATGGGGAGAAACGGGTAGAAGAGAAGGCAGGGCTAAGCTAACGGCCATGACAAGTGATGTGATTGGAAAGGCTACGTGACACATGTCACATACTGCTGTCCTGCAAGAGTGGTTCATTGTCCTCAGTGTCGCTGGTGGGCATGGCCAGAGGGTTGGCGTTCTGGGCGTGTGCAGTAGAGATGCTGCTGGACTTATCCTCGGGCGATCTGTGATGATCAGGGATGAAGACGGCCACGACCAGGGCCAAGATCACAGCACACGCTCCAAACAGGAAGGGAGGACCGGGGATAACAGACTGCCAAAATAAAAGAGTTTTGAAAAGACACCAAGAATTTAAACTCTGGCTTGCTTTGAATACATTACCAATCATTATTTCAGGATGGGCTGAACCAACGGGGTTATTTAAAATACAATTCATACAATACGGTGTGTGTGTGCGTGTGTGTACCTGAGCGTGGCTCTCTGCCGTTACCGGCTGGATTTCGTCGAGTTCTACGTTGAACATGAAGAAGATGACGCCGTAGAGAGCAGGACCCAGACCGTTACACAGGCCTCTGATCCCTGTCACCATGCCCTGGACCACTCCTACACACACGGACACACACACGCATTACACATACAGTATATACATACAGAGAGGCCGGCAGACAGGAATGTAGCTCACCTTGCTGGTCAGGCAAGGCACTGTGTGAAACCAGAGCAGAGACTGCTGGGAAGGTTATGGAGGACAGGGCTGCTATGGTGCCTGCAGCCCACATCATCCTATACAACACACACAATTACAGGGCTGAGTTCACAAACATCATTAGCATTTTACGTTTTCATTATAGTTTGTACAAGTAGGGTATAGAAGGGTTTCACATGATGTCACACTTTTCCCAAGCAGCCATCTTGGTGCTTTTTCACCATTATAACAAGAATAATCCAAGAGTTTACTTGACCCATGTTTACACAGGTTTCTACTGGCACAGGGCCAAGTCCAAGTGATTTCTAGAGCTAGCCTGAAAGTTTGGTGCCAACTCTGCCCTGGAGCATGGCCAGCAAGCACCAGACTAAAGTCCTAGTGTGAACACTTTCCTAAGTAAGGAGTTAGCCTCGGGCGGCTAACCATAGTGTAAAAGCCCCTAGTTTTCCAGAGCAAAAATGTGTATTTGGAATGATATTCTAATCTGTGTGGACCTGTGGAACACACAGTGTTCACAGTGTGTCACACACACACAGGACTCACCAGGGCTGGGATCCGAAGGCGTACCACAGCAGCTGCAGCACCTGGAAGCTTAGACCCAATAGAACAGTCTTCTTATACCCTACCGTCCTCATGAGAACACTGAGCAGCACCGTCTGCAACACACACAAACACACACACACCATTATGCTAGGAAATCCATCAGACAGTTTGCAATATGCTAGGAATAACATGTGCTCACAACAGTAGCATTAGCTTTAGATGGATTTAGTACCTGGGCGAAGATAGACAGAATCCCCACCATGGCGATGTAAGCAGCAATGGCTGCTGGGGAAAACTTGATCACCTAGAACATACAAGCATTTATGCTTAATACTAAACTCCTGCCCATCAGTTACACGTACTCTTAGATTAAGCCTAATCATGTCCTACTCATGAGTTACCAACAAATAAAATATCTTAAATTGTTCCTTTTGTATTCTGACATCAATTTAATCCCCCCAAAAATCTAAAAAGTGCTGTCGTAGACGACAGGCCATCATTTCCTTTCATAAAGCTTTGGTATTCTGCGTCAGCGAGGCATAAGTGGATGTTCGAATTGTGCAAGCAGAGGAGTGCTCGTTTACTTCCTCTGCCTGGCTGTCCCTTAAAAGGAAAGCCAAACCCTAAAATAATTCATTCAATTAGTAATACAACAATCATTTAAGATGAAAAGTGATGTAGTGGGTTACAAGGTAGTGATAAGGGTAGATCCTGGTCTAGTCTAAAAAACATAGGATCAAATATGGATGTAATATTGATTCAAATTGCCCTCTATGGGTTGAATGCATGTCATTAGCATATTACATGATTACATTATCATAGTGAAAGCCTCTACAACAAAACTAAAACAAGTGTCTACCAAAAGTGGCCAGAAGGCATTTTACATTTTATTTAAAATGTTGACAGTGGGCAGGGACTTCCTTAAACTTTGAATGGCTAACCTTTATTGGTGTGCATGGTGAGTGTATGGGCCTTGTTACCTGTTTTAAGTAGAGGAAGAAGCTGGAGTATTGTCCTGCTTCAGGGAGGTACGACAGGAAGACCGTCACACAGATCAGCAGCACTGTGCTGTCCTTTCCCACGCGGCGCAGAGACTGGACACACACACAAACAAGTATAAGTCAGACGTGTGCGAGAGTGTGTGTGTGTGTGTGTGTGTGTGTGTGTGTGTGTGTGTGTGTGTGTGTGTGTGTGTGTGTGTGTGTGTGTGTGTGTGTGTGTGTGTGTGTGTGTGTGTGTGTGTGTGTGTGTGTGTGTGTGTGTGTGTGTGTGTAGTGGGGGGGGGGGCGGCTGAGGGGTATGTAAGCATCTCTGACCATAGTGTTTGCCCTATGACACAGGGGTCATTAAAGCTCACCCCTTGAGTTAATATGTGATTAACTTTCTTTGGCCCAAGATCTCTCGAGGTAGTTTGTTGAGTTTATCTTGAATAGCCTTAAAAGTCGATGGGACTCCGGTCTATTTCATGCCACGTAGGCTTTCCATGTGCCGATCACTGCTCAACTGGCCTATTTTAGATGTACCAAATTGAACTGCTTTTCATTTAGTTCACGCAGTTCATACTGCCTTTTCAAATAAAACAAACATTACCAGCAATCAATGGGTCTTTAAATTAAATTAGGCCACACCTGAACGCAAAGGTTGTGCTCTTCCAAATGGATTGTTTTGAACAAAACTAAACACTTTGTGTAAAGGTTTAAAAGTCTAAAGTAAGGGATTAACATATTCTGTGATTCTACGTTTGTTCTTGTGAGAATATGTATTGTATCAAGGTTAAATAGGTGCAGAAAACCTTTAGTTCTAATGTGTAGACTCGATAGATCCAGCCCATGATATGAAGATAATGACAGAATTCGATTTATGCAATTACGCTTTTTGTTTGAACTAAACCACAATATTTTATTTTCATCTCGGGACTCAAATGAGAACTTCCATTTGTCTGTGGGAACCAAACGCAGAAAACTCTTGAGCGCTCTTGTGTTATGTGTGTTATCAGGCCGTGACCCACATCCAGCTAGGACCAGCAGACTCACGGCAAAGGGGTCCGCCTGCTCCCAGGAGATGGGGAACCCCCAGGAGCTCAGCCTCATCTTGTCTGGCAGAGACTCCGGCACCACAAAGAACACAAAGGCAATGTCCGCCACCGCAATCACCGTGGCGACCAGCACCACCAGACTGTCTCCGTACTGGGCCGACAGGTATTCCCCAATCGCTGGGCTGGTGACCAGACTGGCAGCAAAGGTAGCGGACACCTATCGAGAGATGGGACACAGCGGACTGTGGACTTAGGACAAGGTATATTATAGTACATCACAATATCAACAAGATGAGGATTATGAGTAAGGGATAATGTACAGCCAGCTGCTCAATTATATAAACCCCCATGACACGAAGCGGAGAGGTCTTGATCACCCTGAACTTATTACTCATTACACGGCTACTTAGTAAAGAAATCAATAATTTGAACCAAAATGTATAGCAACAAAAATGTTTTTAATTGTTTTAAAATGATTGTTCTGCTTCCGCAAAAAAAAAGAATGAAAAATGTGTAAATTATTCTACGGTTGGAAATAGCGTCCATAGCAACGGTCAGTTATTCATAGCATCGGCCTGTTATGCAGAAATAATAAACCACTGAATGCCCTAATTGACCAATCAGAATCCATGGTTCATTCAATTATGGCCAGTTGACTTTCCCCATTAATGTTCTTGCTCATGTGTCCATCGTATTTGCTTCACATTCAACATAATGGGATCTGTTTCATGAAAATGTTCCACTTTTGACTCTTGATCCATTCTCTCTCAGTGCCTCACTCTTCCCCCCCTCCTCCACCTCCCAGTCACATGGGCATCATGTGAAGGCCCACACACTCTACCCAGAGGCTCCCTCCCTTCCTGATGCATTCATTCAGTCTACGACATCTTGGGACCCAAAAGATAATTTCGGTGTGTCTTCAGTGCTCAGAAAGCTGAGCAGACCGGAATTGGTGATCCTTTGTCCAAAGTATTTTCCTTGCTCTCCCATTTCCTAATCCCTATACCCTGAACACTATAGACCACTTTCAAGGCAACGCTCAAAAAGTGTTCGAACCAACAACATGTCTATCTGTGCCATGGGCTGTCAAAATAGACCTAGGGACTACATTAAAATGATTATACTGCTTCCGCTTAAAAAAACATTGTCCTTTTGCTTCCACGGTTGGAAATAGCATCCCCTAGTGATGTTCTGTTATTCATAGCATCAGTCTGTTATACAGAAATAACAAACCACTGAATGCCCTAATTGACCATTCAGAATCGAGTGTTTAACAAAGCTGTGTAATCAATCACAATAACAGGGATTGAGAAGTGTTCAACGCTGTATATATAAAGCAAAAACAGAACAGGGCTTAGGAGGCGTTAATAGTAGGGATGAAAAACAGGTGTAGCTCAAAACGTTAATTATGGGTCTGTAGGCATGCACAGTGCCCATAATTAGCGTCATCAGACACACCTGTGTTTACCTCTGTAATGCTAAAGACCAGGGAATGCTACACGCCCCCCAGAGATTCAACACCTTGAAGTGTATTCATCCGTTTACACAGTGTTAACCTTCGTTGTGAACATAATTTGAATCATAATAAAAAAAGTACTGTAACTAAATCCATGGACCAATTTTCAAACAGATGTGTACAAATGATATGCAAATGAATATTTCGAAAATACTGCATCTATCGTTACCAGTCCGTATGCTGTGCTTCTTTCCTGCTCATCTGTGATGTCGGCCACATAGGCAAATATGACGGAGAAGGTCACGGCGAAAACGCCCGAGACAGAGATCAGTGCAAAGTACCACCTGTAGGGGGAGACATTAAAGAAATTCAACGTTCCTATCAGATCAACAGAATCTGGGTGAATAATATGTTGGTCTCTTTAACAAAGTGATCCAACCACTGTTGTACAACATCGCTGGTAGGTAGAGGTCGGGATTAAAAACCTAAATTGGTTTCTTTTTAGTCTCCTCTGATGGCGAGTGCTTTGAATCATGAAGAGTCTCTGGAGTGATTCAGGAAGCGGAGGCAGTGCAAGCCACTGTTCATTAGTGGACCTCAGCTTGCAACAGATCATCAGTTCTGATTCAAAGTCAGATGCAAATTCATGGTTCATTCCATTATGGCTAGTTGACTTTCGCCATAATGTTCTTACTCCTGTGTTCACCGTATTTGCCTCTCATCAAACATAATGGGACCTGTGTCATGACAAATGTCCCACTTTTGACGCTTTATTCATTTTCTCTCACTCTTCTCCTCCACCCCCCAGTCACATGGGCATCATGTGAGGGCCCACACACACTCTACCCAGCAGCTACCTCCCTTCCTGATGGGTTTAGTCTGTCTGATCGCCGTGTACATGGATGTCATTGGTATGCTAGACAAAACTCCAACCTCGGGACCCAAAAGATACAGTGTGTCTTCATTGTGTTTTCAGTACTCAGAAGAGCACACCGGAATTGGTAATACAGAAATGAATAATTTGTTAACAAAACAAAATAACAGCTCTCTCAAATTTCAAGATGGCTAATTTCTAATGGTAGACATTACATTGGTTATTGTGACTGATGTTGGCAAGCAGCCAGCTGCAGTAGCTTGCAAACAAAACAAATGCCATTGAAAGGTTTATAACAGCACCAAGCTTATGAGGAAGGCATAAAATACCTGAACTAAAGTTCAGTTATTATATGAGCTATGGCTCAGTTATTATATGATCTAGTTTGGACTAGATGAGTCCTGAAATCTACTAATGTTGTACAGAAATAATGACATTATCATGCTTGAGGAAAGTATTTACTGGTTACATAGTGAATGTTCACTATATACAATTTGTCCTGTTGATGCACAGCCTATCACGTGCTATGCGGAAAACAAGAGGGAAGTGCGCACACACACACACTTGGATTTCACGCAGGCATGCACACAGACGCACTCTCACCATGGGCTGATCCTCATCAGGGGAATGGGAGCACACGTGAAGAAGACTGTCAAGAGGAGGAAGGACTTCCTTCCCCACACGTCTGACATGGCACCAATCAGAGGGGCCGAGAGGAACGACAGGAGACCCTGAAGCAACGATAACAGAAGACAGTGCTAATACAGTGCTTATGTGTCAAAGTGCCTTTTCCGAGGCCCTTTGACGTCACAACGAAGGGACACCGACGGTGAGATGTGTGTGTATGTGTGGAGCTCCGTCTGGACACTAGAAGTGTCATATACAACATCGCTCATTATAACGCTCATTCACAACGAAGGCACTAGCTTAAAAAAAAGTAAATCACAAAGTTGCTGTGGGTCGACATCATGGTGATAACACGTCCCCCCTCCTTCCTAGAACTCTCAGCCCACAACACAATGTTTTTAATCTCATAAGGTTTGAATTTGAGCTAAAACAGGGGGTTCACTTACACTTTAAAGAGTGACTGAGTGGGAAAGAGGCAAGACGCCTACTCGCTTCATTCGCTCGTACAACTACCGACAGGCCTCTGTATACTTCATATGCAAGATGGCAGGTTAGCACCCAAAAGTACACCTTGATCAAGCTGTTTTATTAGAACTGTACTGCTGCCAATTTTGGAGAAGTTGTGAGGGGAAGTGAGACAGTGGTGAGATGGGGATGAATGATACAGGGTAGAGGAGATAGTAACACAGCGATACGTGTGTTGTAAATGTTCAGACGGCAAACAGACGTTACCTTCACTCCCTGGATCAGACCATTCATTAGAAACGTGTGCTGAGGGAAGGTTTCGTGGAGTACCTGAAGGAGAACACATGGAGATGCTTAAACAGCAGGCAATGGATTTATGTAGCCTAGTAGTATGGGTTGATAATATAAGTACACCAAAACTATCTCCTTTTAATTCTTTCCCAACATACATCAAAAATCATTTTCTCTGTTGAGCATCCCTATTTAAAAACAGAGGAAGAATCAAGTGTATGATGTGCTTAGTTTACATTAGATCCTTTTTCCACATGAAAGCACAATTCATAGTCCAGCCATAACATACACAGAAATGACTCGTGCTTACAAAAATAATGCAAAACGCGGCTGTTCCGCACGAAGGCCATTTTTTGTGACTGTGCATACATGTCGTTTGCATACTGGTTTGTCACACAAAGCATGGATAGATTTGAGACTCTCTCATCGAGACTCTTTTTGTTGTGAATATGTAGTACCTTCTTGTACAGAGTTCATATTTGATGTATCCTGTGCATATGTGTCAATAGAGTTAGTGGTAAACAAAAAATGTAAATGTTGCTGGAAACACATAAAGGGGAAACGACACACACCGATTATGTAAAATGTACAGCTGGACTACGACCAGCAAAAGTCTGCAAACTGTCCCTCCACCAGATGTATTTAACTGTAGGGTTTACTCACCTTCAGCATAGGTGTCGTGAGCAGGCCCCAGGCAAAGAACTCTAGAAAGATGACCACCACCGCATGGCTGACTCTAGCACGCCCTCGGCTATTCTGCAAGGAGACTCAGTGTCATGATTCCAACAGACATAAACATAATATTAATAATTAAGCTAATATAACTACTTTGATATGTAAAACACTTTTTTCAAGGCGCTGTGTGTGTGTGTGTGTGTGTGTGTGTGTGTGTGTGTGTGTGTGTGTGTGTGTGTGTGTGTGTCTTAATCCACTATCATAACAATATATTTCTAAAATAACAGCTTTTGTTGTGGTAGGATAGGAGATGAGCATAGCATGACGTGTAATCATAGATGCGTACAATAAACACATCCAATTACAACACACAAACACTAACCTAACACTAACACTAACTAAACACCATCGCAAGCATTTTGAACATCTAACACAGCTATTAGTTGCTTGGAATTATCCTTGAAACTGTTTAGGAATATAGGTCCAGAAATTGCAGTGAGTACAGTTTGGTCTATATGTAACAGTTAGGCCTACAACTCATTTATGAATGTTTACACTCGACATTCAAACTGGGCAATATGGACAACAGCAATAACACTACGTCAAAATGTCATAAGGATAATAGGGAATCTCAAAATAAATTCTCAAACGTGTCATTCTGAATCGCTCCAATGTTTTTATCGTAGATTTAGCGCCGTTTTGTTGTCGTTTCAAGTTGAGTACGTGAGTTATGTTCACTGTAATTTAGCCACCGCCGGCGGCGGCATCTGGGATGTTGGCTAACAGGCTAGCTGTTTACATCCACCAAACAACGTTTGTATCTTTCCAAACAGAGAACAAACATGATGCTATGTGGCGGAAATTAAATGGTATATCCAACAACAGATGTCCGTTGTCAATGACTGATGTCATGTCACTTATCACCGCTAACGTACAATATTAGTATTAGCCAACAGCGCTACATGTCTAAGTAGCAGACTTACAGAACCGCGAACCAACATAGTGTCGTTGGCCTCCGTCGCTGTTTTCTCCTGATTCATTTCACATCTTGCCGAAACGATGTTCACATGAACTCCATGTGGTCCAGCTGACTGGGGTTGCTGCGTTTCTTCCAGGGTGTAGGATTTATGGACGTTTTTGCAAACTATCACGAACTCTAGATAACAGTAACAACGCTAGCTTTGAAGCCCCAGTGGTCCGTGTATCTCAGAATCATGAGGAGGCTTGGCCTTTCGATACTCAAAATTCCTCAGCTCTGATTAGCATGTTTAGAAAAAGCGCTGGTGTCGAAATTGTAGGTCAACTCGCATAGGCGGTGCATTTACTTCACAGTTGAATAGTATGAAGGATCAAAACACCACCCCTCTAGTCACCTATACCAAACAAAACGAACAAACTTTTAACTTCCTGCCTGTGTGAGCACCGCCTCTTCCTAAACGTAAAGCAACCAGCAACTGTTTTCTGATCAGTTGTTGGGACACGATTCATTTTTTTCTCGCCAAAGCGTCATTAAGGGAGACACATCGTCAAACTAATCCTGATCTGACCCTGGACCAGGTATTGTAAACTGCGGTTACGGATTCTGGTGCCATCCAAAAGAACACGCCGCCTACTGTGCCACGGTTTATATTACAATGCAGTGGATTTTTTCCATCAACGGATACTTGTAAAGCTAATATATATTGGAGGTATATGCTAACAACACTATTCTTGTTTGCCTGCAAATCGTTTTAACAGCTCATTGCTCAAACGGCAAGAAAACGGGTCAGAAGAAAATCTCATTATTTCGCAGGAACATATAGCGGCATACCGCGCCGCCCAGCTCATTCGGGTCACTATTTGGCATGAGTAGATAGGCGGGACTCGGCGGTGGAAGAATTTGGGTTGTATACAAGGGGAGGCATAGGGAATCAATTTAGAGCTACGTTCGACCAGATATGCGGCCATACTGATTGTTCTGTAGGTAAGATATTTAGGCCTTAGGACTCCTCTTCGTATGATATTATGCAACCTTGTCTGCATTTACCAGTGCCATATATGTGCTGTTCACTGTGCGCATTTGCTCACGTGAAGCCGAATCATACCTCTCCTCTTCCTTTGTTCGCTTGCGCCTTTTTGGCACCGATGCGGATTTTATAAATACTAGCGCAATATGGCTGACTTTGATGTTACATACCGTTGCTATAGGCACTTGTATTATTGTTAACAGTTTGATTATCATGAATCAATAGTGATGTCCATGTGCGTATGCGACAGTAAACAAATAGTTCCACCCCTCACCTATACGTTGTAAACAGTATGTCTTTCTTTTCTGACGTATTATTTTCTGTGATGCTGCTGACTGAAGTATGTTGTTGAAAGGGGAGATTTCCAATCAGGCAAATGACACAGTAAGTCCAGTGATTAAAGGGAATTAATTGGTCACCTCACACTGTCCATCATTGATGAGGTCATACGTCCTTTGCATGCATTGTATTCTCAATCTTATCTGTATGCTATAGAATGAAAATAACCTAGAAACCGTGATCTAGACGTCAAACTGTAGTATAAATGATAATTTTGTTTAGACATGTTAGGCAGGATTGTGAGCTTCTGACAGGAGCCTTGCAAGACATGGAGAGCCAACATTGCACTCAATGTGGAACAGTTTGACTGACTTATGGGTCAACGTCCACCTTGATCAATGACTCTGGCAGACTATCTGGGGAAGGTTATCATGCCATAGATATTGGGAGGCGCGTAAGGGATATTAAGGTACAGTGGCCTGCTCAATGACACCTAGGTAGACTGCCCCCCCCCCCCCCCTCCCCCCCTCCGGCTCTCCTTTATTATGACACTAAAGGAGCATGTCTATTCTGGTGTATTGTTTAGAAATACCGTACCATCTATCACTTGAGAGCCTGCCTACACGTCAGAGTAGCGTTGTGTAGCCCTACTACCTCATCCTAGGTGTGGTGGTTACAGGTTGTAGGGGAGACACTACATCATACTGGTGGTTGGTTGTCAGACTTGGCCTAGACATCAACCTTTGTATCACCTGAAACCTTTTGTATTAGAAGTCAAATACAACTGCCAAGCTAAAATATGACCCATCTTTTCGGAATTGGCCGTCGTCACTTTCTCCTCCACTACACTAGCTATACGTTGAATGGAAAGTCAGCTGTCTTGTAGTGTTATTCACCATGTTTCCCAGGGCCGCTTGCTGTCTTGTTGCCAGGGGTGCGCAGCAGTGCTAAATGGCAGCAGACACACGCCTGGCTCATTGCGTGACCTTGTCAGCCAGCCTGTATTTAGATCAGCACTGAGGTTTGGCCTGCAGTTGCTGTTTGTTGGGCCCTGATGGAGAAATAAAGACAAGAGGTCAATCCCGTAGGATTGTTTTGGTGTCCTTCGTTCAGTCTCACATCATCCATTGGCATATCCTCATGTGACAAACCCCATTATAATTAGCAGGATGCATATATTTTCATTTTATCACCATGATTTGAATGCAGTAGATGTTGGTGATCGGTGGTGCTTTATTGTAAAATTGTTGTGAACATTGATACTGCTGATGGACAAAACAAGATTTCCAGCACTGTTGTCAACTGCATGGATTTATTGTGTTCAGCATTAAATATCAAAATAGACTGCCCAACCATTGCCAAAATAAATTCTCAACCAATTCAAGATGCAGGTTACTCATTCGTTCAAGGGATGGGACAAGGACAATCTGTGAACCGCACTTTAGGTTGCTTCACGGCCTTTTATACATAAACAAGGCCACATTCTTCCCAAACAATCAATGTCCTTTTTTAATTATTATTGATAAACCCGGTGAGAACGCCATCGTCATAACCAGCACAAGGGGTTAACAACATGCAAGTAAGATGGTGGTACTGACATTCCTGGCCCCTTTTCTCTTTATCTTTTCCTGTGATGATGCAGTTGGACTCCAGGTGATAGCCTGTACCCAATCTGCAGTCTGGCCTGGGCTGAGTGTAATTCCTGGAGCGCCTCCTGGGGGTCTGTGAACGGAGCGGTAGAACCTAGCGTTGGTCCCGGACTGGCAGCCTGGCTGCCCCCCACCAGGTGGATGAATGAAGACCCCCTTCAAGACTCCAGCGGCGCCGCGACCCAGACCGGAGGGCGGTGAGTGGTGAATAACACTCCCAAGCTCAAGTAACCAAGCCTCAAAGGGGAACCGTCATTCTCGCTATTTTCTAATATTAAAGAGTATATATAATATAATATGGAGTGCTGCTTCACACGCATGTTTGCATCATCAGCTCTGTTTCAGCTAAAACCATCACACAAAAGTTGGATAGTTTATGTCATTGATCCGGGTTTAATTTCTCC
This sequence comes from Lota lota, assembly GCA_026745465.1. NCBI lineage: Eukaryota > Metazoa > Chordata > Actinopteri > Gadiformes > Lotidae > Lota > Lota lota. Next base: position 1,584,441 of record JACYXH010000087.1, on the reverse strand, counting down.
ATTGGTGTGATTTGGAAAAGTCACATCAGTGGTCCAATTTCTCTGCAAATATTTGGCCGAAATAGAGTTGATGGTGCAGACCTCACATTATTTGCAGAACTCTTATAAAGCAGTACTCTCTTATATTAGAAAATAGCCAAGTGTGACGGTTCCCCTTGAAGTAAAAAGGGCAATTCTTCCATCAAGTTTATGTTTTTGTACACTGACATTGTTGCATTGTTAACATTGAAGCAGAATTCTGTCCAATGGCATATTGTGGCATATTGTTGTTACATGCACATTATGTTTTTAATTGACGTGTCCTACTGTATCTGTTCTTGGTCTATTAGATAGTGGTAATAATTACTTAGACACTTAAGGGATGAAGACTCTTCTAAATTGTCTATATTCTAAATATTTATTCCAGGGCATTCCAGCGTGTCTGCAAATATGATGAAGAAAAAGAATTCACACAAGTGAGTTTATCCCCCTTCTATGATCTGAACCCTTTTGTGGCGAGTTGGTGGTGCTGCAGTGATTCAAGGCCAGCACAGGGTTATCAGTTACAAACAAACATTGGCTTGTCTTCCTCTCTCATCTGTTACCCCCTTTCTGATATACCTTTTTTTTCTCCTATGTCCTCCTGTCTCTTTTCTCTTACGTTCTTCCTTTGCCCCACTTTATCTTTCATGTCTGCCTGTAAACTGTGGCTCTGTCTAATTTGTATGATTTGTATTTCTTGCCGTCTGTCTTATCTGCCTGGTCTCTGTGGCTGCAGGAAGCAGAGGACCAGTGTGGAGCCCGGCAAGTCCTTAGGCCAGCCAAGGAGGAACATCGTGGGCTGTAGAATCCAGCACATCTGGAAGGAAGGCAGTATGTTCAAAACACAACAACAACCACCACAACTATCAGCCAACACAACTATAACTGTCTGCTAAATTCTCATTTTAGTATGATTCTTTCTTGAAATGTGTTTATGTACTATGTATTTGACTGATCTAATGACTGAGCCTTCTATGATAGATGGAAACCTTCTTTCATATTTTACTTGCGTAGAGGGTGGAGTCAAACATTTGAACTACATCCTTCTACAATTGTGAAATGTACACCATATTTTCACAGACTATTGGAGATCAGATTGCTAGGGACCTGACGTAGAGGACTATGTTGTCGGTTTGAACGTAAAAAATAAAATTCTATTTCAACCGCTGGTCAGACAGCAAATAGCATTAAAAACAACAATACGCAATTGTTACGTGACGAAAAATTTATTCAGTCTATAGTCTATTCGATCAATCGACTTAACCGTTGCGGCGCTAGTTCCGTCCTCCTCACTGCTGTTCCAGGTTAGTCGTCGGTGCCCGTGCTCCCCGGTCCTAACGAAGTCCACCAGGTGTATGTGGGCTCTAATAACATGCACCACTGTTCTGGTGTCCCGCCAGGTAAATCATCCCAGTGGAAGGGGACGGTGTTGGACCAGGTTCCCGTCAACCCCTCTCTTTATCTGATCAAATATGACGGCTTTGACTGCATATACGGCCTGGAGCTGTACAGCGACGAGAGGGTGGTCGGCCTGGAGGTACTGCCTGACAGAATCGGTAAGTGGTGTGTGTGTGTGTGTGTGTGTGTGTGTGTGTGTGTGTGTGTGTGTGTGTGTGTGTGTGTGTGTGTGTGTGTGTGTGTGTGTGTGTGTGTGTGTGTGTGTGTGTGTGTGTGTGTGTGTGTGTGTGTGTGTGTGTGTGTGTGTGTGTGTGTGTAATTAATGACCGGCTTCCCCATGGTTTTGTATTTATCAGTTGCCTTTGAGCATGCAATGCGAACTGGCCTAGGAGAGTGAAAGTTACTGATTGACAGACTGACTCCCCATTGTTAAACGTTGCGTGAGTGTAAGTAATTCGGTAGGTAGTTAATGGGTGTAAACGCAATTGTGCAGCGTTTAATTTCTTACACTATTGTAGAGGTGAGATATCAATGTCAATTGTGTTGGACGATGAACACGCTGTACTTCTATAGATGTCATGAGCGTATTCAATAAAAAAATAACAGATATCCGTGCGGCATGCAATACGACATTGGAGCTAATGTTTTTTTTGGCTGGCTGTATGTTACGTTGGGTAAGTTGCATCCGTATCCTATACTTGAAGGGGTTGGAAGGTGTTTAATTGTAAGGTCCGTCGGGCGGTGTAACTGGACCAAGACAAATGTTGCCCTAACAAGACTCTTGACATGTCCCCTCCCCCCCAGCCCGGGCACGCGTGACTGACACAATGCTAGCGGAGACGATGATCGGCAAGGCGGTGGAGCACATGTTTGAGACGGAGGAGGGTCCCAAGGAGGAGTGGAGGGGCATGGTGCTGGCCCGCGCCCCCATTATGACCACATGGTTCTACATCACGTATGAGAAGGACCCCGTGCTCTACATGTACCAGCTGCTGGACGACTACAAGGAGGGAGACCTACGGATCATGCCCGACTCCAGTGGGTTGCACGCGCGCGCGCGCACACGCACACTATGCCAACCACCATCTAGAACTGGCTGAAAATACAGTCTGATTGGTCGACAGCAACCTCTAGCTTTGTAGTTTCACAGAAGGACAGTGACAATAATTAGGTATTCACAGTGTATCTTTGGATACCTATTGTAGGGTTTGGGTGTTATTATTAAATTGGATTGGTATAATGCTTATAGATTAGCCCCTTCTGTGCAATGTATCCCCGGTAAGCAGGTCTCCAAAAGGTTTAGTGCCGAAATTCCCATAGGGGGCGCTATAATTTGCAGTCAAAGTCAAACGATCAGCACATCCGTCCCGATGGATTTAAAATTCAGAAACTTGGTGTACATGCCTTATTTTGAATGCTGAACATTTATGCCACTTGGACCCATAATGTCTGTCTACGTTGTTCTTTCTGTACAGTGAAAATTGTGGAAAGAATTCAAAATATTTCTCAGAATCAAAGTCAAAATGACCCAAACTTTCGTGGACTTGTCTGATCTTCAATTTAGCAAGAAATTTTGATAACATAAAAAATTGCTGAGTTATGGCAAATTATACATATGCCATATGCGTGCGTGCATGCGTGCACGCTCCCAGTGCTGAAGAACAAAGGACGCACCCGTCGGAAGCACAGTTACGTCTAGGAGTAATGATGTGCCCCGGTGAATCGCTTGGAAATGGCGGTCGCTGGGGTCAGCGGTGCATGGGCTGTGAATACCTTGTGTGACTGCTTGCAGTCCTAGTTATTCTTTCTTTCTCTCTCTTTCTTTCTTTTTTTTTTTCCTCTTAGTCTCTTCAATCCTTTTGTCTCCTCATTTCTTTGTCTTTTGTCTTTGCCCCCAGATGACACCGTGCCAGCGGAGCGGGAGCCGGGCGAGGTGGTGGACAGCCTGGTGGGGAAGCAGGTGGAGTACGCCAAAGAGGACGGGGGGAAGCGTTCGGGCATGGTCATCCACCAGGTGGAGGCCAAGCCCTCGGTGTACTTCATCAAGTTTGACGACGACTTCCACATCTACGTGTACGACTTGGTCAAGACCTCTTAGGAACCAGGCCCCTGATGAGACATGGGGCGGGGGGGGGGGGGGGATCATCATCATCATCATCCGTGAGATACTCCGTGAGATACTGTCTGTGGTGACCCCGCCCCCAGATTAATCCTCTACAGTCCCAGAGACCCCTCCAGGACCTCCTCTGCACCAACCCCCCACTCTCTGTTCTCAGAGTGGGAGGGTTGGTGCAGAGGAGGCCCCATAACCTATTCCACCTACAAAGGCTAGAAAGAAACATTTCCCGGGTGGAAAATATTGCCGCCAATATCAATGATTGACTGCACACCGGATATGATCAGCCCATCCAATAAAATATTGTTTTTGTTACAGAAATGCCCCCCCCCCATTGGATGAGGGTCAATGAAGGGGATTTAAAATAAAACATAAAGCCCAAGAGCCCATTATGTTTAACAACATGATGCACAGGTTGAGTCGTGTCCTCGGCATGTTCTGAAACTTGAAAAGTTGATCCATTGCCTTGTTTCCGAATCACCTGCAGTAGATATCTCTACGAATCTACCTAGGACAGGAAGTACGGGAGCATGTGTCCAATGGCAGAGCAGTTCACCGACGATGACCCATTAGTGGAGTGTTTCACCAACCACATGTCCCAACAGAAGACCCCTTTTTACTGGCCAAGTTTCCAATGGCAACAATTTTGACTGGTATGCCGCCGGTTGCAGAACAAAGACTGCGGTGGAAGCAATGCGTGTGATCTGCTGGTGTTCACCAGCAATGGAGGGAGACGGATGCTATGGCGTTTAACACTTTATTTTCTGTCTGTGTTTGTGTATACTCTGAAAAAGGATTGTTTGTTCTGATGTTGCCCCCCCCCCCCCCCCCCCCCCATCGCTCTAAACTGCTTTGAAATAGTAATGCGTAAATGCATCAGGATATGTTATATTGTTTTACATTTAAAACTACCTTCTTTAACTTTTTCTTTTTTTAACAATACCGTTTTTGACAGGTAATGCAAATCATCTCCCCGTTTTCAGTAGAATGGATTAAAGAACAACACAAGCTGGCTGTAGCTTTAGTGGAGAATCGTATATGCCTGCCAAGCAGGGACTTCCACTGGGTTAACAAACACCTTCCATCATCTTCCAACTGAAAAACAGAACTTGGAGCCCCTCTTATCCATCTCAGTCCCTTCAATGCACAGAGACCATGATTTTAATCCATTTTGGAGGAACCACCATAGGCCTTATTCACCTAGCGGCCATCTTAGTTCCCAACTTTCACTGGGTGGGGAAACTGAATTTCTTAATTCTGCTTTCAGTTCCCCCACCCAGCTAGCAGTTAGAACCAAGGTGGAACCAAAATGGCCGCTAGGTGACTAAGGCCCATTGAATCCACCCTTGGCTGTGGAATCTAAAATTCAACAAAACCAGCATAGTTTCTTTCTCTCTTCCTTCTCTCACGGGGGTTTGTGAGCAAGAGGTGGATATGTGAATGTGTTCTGAACAATGTACATCTGTTGCTTATTTACATCGTTTTGCCGACTTGTATTTTTCACTTTTTATTAATTTGACTTAGCTTGTCAATTTGTATCTGTTCACTGTTGGTCACATTAATCTGTTGATGGCCGTCCACCCCCCCCCCCCCCCCCCCCCCCCAAACAGGCCATCAACTCCTCATGAGAGTAGCAAGCAAGACGTTTAACTATTTGTGTTATCTAATCCTACAAAAGGTTAGACCCATACTTTGATATTGAACTGATTGTTGTGTTGGGTTCATTTGTTGCTTTAAAAAAGAAGCTTTTCTGTCCAGAGCTCCGGCACCACCAGGCTTTACGTCCACGGAGGCCTTGAGAACATGGTTCTCATGGGGACATTGGATTCAAAAGGTTAACTTGTTTTTTGAAAGGTTGAACTGTGGCACCAAGCAGATTGCTGCGGTTGGTTCTCCTGCTATGATCGCTTCACACCGATCACAACCTTTACTAGCTGGTTCCCACTCTCTCCTCCCGCGACGGGAAACACCTGGTACGATTCAACGGTGGGTCTCTGGGAGAAGGCCACATGCAGCTGATGAGTTCTCATCAGTCGCCATCCTCCTGGACAAATGGGTCAGGCTCCTGCACTTCAGCTACAATCACCGTCTAGACTATGTGTCTATCCACACCCTATATTCCTCCGAGGTGGACTGAGCTGCTGAGTTGGGCTGGACCAGAACGTCAAACAGCATACAGAACCTTTTTAAATCCTATCTCAATGGCAACACAAGTCAGTAGATGGACATCAAATGTTCCTGCAGTAGCCTACGTGATGCTCATATTTCGCAGAATACTGTTGTGTTGTATTATTGTGCGTTTGGATGAGTGTGTGTTTACATATTGTTTGTGTGTCTTTTGTCAATTGGACCCTGTTAAAGCAGTGTTGTTTTTGCATGCCTATATATCAGAGTGTAAAGCGATGTGAGTTGCATGTTAACGTAGTTCCTTTCAGTTGTTCTGCTGAGTCTGTCCGTTGTGGCGTTGGGTGCCATTTTCTTTTTGTACTGTGTAACCAAGGAGATACTTTGGATTATTGGAGTAAACAAATCCGCTCTTAAACAGATTCGAGTTCAGTTTCTGTGATTTTGGATTTATGTAGCCGATATTCGATTGCCGCTCTGCTCTTCAAACCTTCACGCAGGAGCAAAAAATGGATTGAAATCCAGTTTAAGATGGATTGTCCCTTTAAAGAGTGCCAACCACAGATGCCAGTGTTGTACAGATGTGAAAAGCTCACACTATTTACATAAATAAACTTGTTTCTCTGTTTTTTTCAAAATGAGTGTGTGGATTGATTGTGACCAAAACAGATGTTTTGAGCTGAGGTTTGCGCAGGTGAGCATATTAATAATTGTTCTATAGGTGTGAACATCTGGCATTCAAGGCCAGTTTATCTATAGTCCTTTATTTAGTCTGCGTGGTTAGACTTAATATAAATTGACAAATGAGCTAATAATCAGCTAAACAAGATAAACATTACCCAGAAACGTTAGTTTGGTACATTACCTAATGAAGTCTGGTTTGAGTCTAATATGTAATCATTCTATATTTTGTAGTTAATGAAGAGAAATATACTGCTCAAAAAAATAAAGGGAACACTTGGAGTTACATTGTGTTGTTTAAGTGTTCCCTTTATTTTTTTGAGCAGTATATATGCCTACAAATTTTTTTATTTTGGCTACATGTGACCTCCGGGCCATTAGAGGGTGCTCCTTTACTGTCCCGTAGGTCTAAATATCGTCCCATAATGCATCTCTCTTGAAGTTTATCAAAAATAGAAAAAGTTTATTGAGTTTTGAGAAAAGTCCTCTCAATGTCTTAATCGATAATGTGTTAATAAGAAAAGTACAGTTGAAACGTGCAAATTGCCAAAAAATAAATAAATGCTATTGCTTTGACCGTTACTTACACAGTCAGTAAAATCATACATAGGGTCACCTCACCCGCAGATTTGCTATGATCTTTCCAAGTTTCATGCAAATGATGAAAGGTTTATTCACGGTTAATCTGTGACAGGCGCAGCCATCTTGTTACGACTTGTGCCTCAAACCTTCTGATCCTGACTTGAAAAATTGATACATTTTGTAGGTAACTCTAAGTGGAGAAATTCAGTTCTAGTTGTTGTAACACAGGTAAATATTAATACAAAGCTATGCCCAACATGTGACAAGTTACAAACCAATAGCTCTGATTGTCCAATAGTGTCTGTTAATAAGCATAGGACTTTACATTTCTCGATTTTGTGTGATGCATATGTTTAATTAAACAAGTATTTGATGTTGTTACATTATTTGAAAGTAACACAATCAAAGGGCTGCTATGATAACTTATCACAATATCACAAAACACATCTTAAAGCTAAAATAGAAATACAAAATATATAATGTTTTATATATATATATATATATATATATATATATATATATATATATATATATATATATATATAATGTATTCTTCTAATGTGTAACTTAATTATGCAATATGAACCATTTAAACATTTCTACCATCACAATATAATTGCAACAAAAAAAAAACATTCAGAAATAAAAAATAGAAGCATTGTGTTTCCTGAGCCCTGGTCTTGACCACATCAACTTAACGTGGAACCCCGATCACCTAAATGTACACTCATACTGGTAGCTAGCTCTCAACAAATACATTGATCTTTCCGAAGCTTCATGAACATGATGAAAGGTTTATTCACATATTGTTGTGCTCTTGTTACGATGTGTTGTCTTTAATCTTCTGATCATGACTGGTTGCAGTTTTTGTTCAATACTAACACAACACTATAGGCTTGCAGTGGGGAGACCCATGAGCAGGGCCGTGCGGACATTTTGAGGGCCAGTGGCTCCAGCCCCAGAACAGCTCTTGCTCGGAAACACATAAAGTACACTTGTTCAGAGGTCACCATGACAATGCTTTTATGAATGTATTATTTAGTGTAATGATTCCAACGATTTGAAACTGCTTGAACAAATGCCCATTCCTTAAAGGTGCAGTGTTTACTCCTGCTGTAGGTACGTCTCTCTCTCTAGAAATTAGGAAAATCTGTTCGTTTATTTACAGTTTTAGTCCATTTGGTCCCATAGTGCATCTCCTGAAGTTTATCAAGCATAAAAAAGCTTTACTTATTTGTGAAGAAAATTCTCTCAATGTATTATTTGATGGTGCGTTTATAAAAACCGTGCAGTTTAAAAGTACAAATCAGTAAAAAAAAGATTTTGCTGTGACCATTATTTACACAGTCGGTAAAATCATACATACTGTCACCTCACTGAGTGTTACATCATGGTCTTTCCAAGTTTCATGCAAATGATGAAAGGTGTGTTCATAGTTTTTCTGTGACAGGCGCAGCCATCTTGTTACGACGTGTGCCTCAAACCTTCTGATCCTTACTTGAAATATCGTTGCAACCGTCAATGATAAAGTCAATCTAGTCTCACTGACAGTTAGCTCTCAGGATTGAATCAAATCAGTGTTTTCTAAGCAAGATTTATTCAGAACTGTTTGTGACCATCATAGTCCTCCGCTTACGACGTGTTGCCTTAAACCTTCTGCTCACGACTGTTTGTCTCTGTAGAACTGTAACACAAAATTGTAGTGTTGCGATCTGCAGACCTCTGAGCTACTTAATTATGTTTCTGTTCTCAAATTGCGGATTAAGTTGAATCATGAAGCCTATAACATAGGTGTAGGTACGCTCCTCCCTCCCTGCTCCCTCCCTGCTCCCTCCCTGCTCCCTCCCTGCTCCCTCCCTGCTCCCTCCCTGCTCCCTCTCTGCTCCCTCTCTGCTCCCTCTCTGCTCCCTCTCTGCTCCCTCCGTCCTTACGAATCTCTGTGTTGCACTACAGTCACCTGTGACTGCCAGGAAATATAGATTTCCGAACCAATCACGGAAGAGATGCCCTTATTGGTCTGAAATTAGCCGGAAGCGGTCTCTAATCCAAATTGTGTCATACACAGATCGGATATAATAATACAGTATTACAGATATAGTAATATGCTTAGCATAATAATGAATAATTAATGTCCCTGTCATTTCCTAGCACACATGTGGAATGTATTAATGAGAGAGATATAATGGGCTGTCTTTAATGATGAAAAGTCATCTGGAATTTCAAGAATAATTACTGGTGTATCTATGTTCATGATCAATGGAATAGAGATTAGTATACAGGAAGAAACATACAGGCCTAATCAAAGCATTATTTAGAAATTAGGAAAATCAGTTCGTTTTTTTAAAGTTTTGGTCCATTTTGTCCCATAGTGCATCTCCTGAAGTTTATCAAGCATAAAAAAGCTTTACTTATTTCTGAAGAAAATTCTCTCAATGTATTATTTGATGGTGCGTTTATAAAAGCCGTGCAGTTTAAAAGTACAAATCAGTAAAAAAATATATTGTTGTGACCATTATTTACACAGTCGGTAAAATCATACATACTATCACCTCCACTGAGTCTTACATCATGGTCTTTCCAAGTTTCATGCAAATGATGAAAGGTGTGTTCATGGTTTTTCTGTGACAGGCGCAGCCATTTTGTTACGACGTGTGCCTCAAACCTTCTGATCCTTGCTTGAAATATCGTTGCAACTGTCAATGATGAAGTCAATCTAGTCTCACTGACAGCTAGCTCTCGGGATTGAAACAAATCAGTGTTTTCTAAGCAAGATTTATTCAGAACTGTTTGTGACCAGCATAGTTCTCCGCTTACGACGTGTTGCCTTAAACCTTCTGCTCACGACTGTTTGTCTTTGTAGAACTGTAACACAAAATTGTAGTGTTGTGATCTGCAGACCTCTGAGCTACTTAATTATGTTTCTGTTCTCATATTGCGGATTAAGTTGAATCATGAAGCCTATGACATAGGTGTAGGTACGCTCCTCCCTCTCTGCTCCCTCCGTCCTTACGAATCTCTGTGTTGCACTACAGTCACCTGTGATTGCCGGGAAATATAGATTTCCTAATCAATCACGAAGAGATGGCCTTATTGGTCAGAAATGAGCCGGGAGCGGTCTTAAATCCAAATTGGGTCATACACAGATCGGATATAATAATACAGTATTACAGATATAGTAATATGCTTAATATAATAATGAGGAATTCATTTCCTTGTGACTTTCTATCACACATATAGAATGTATTAGTGTTAAGAAAGCTGTCTTTAATTATGAAAAGTCATCTGGAATTTCAAAAATAATTAATGGTGGATCTATGTAGATGATCAATGGAATATTGATTAGTATACTTGTATGAAGAAACATGTAGCCCTACACTATGAAATAGGAAAATGTGTTAGTTTTTTTTTACAGTTTTGCTGAATTTCAGTCAGCTTGGGCAACAAAGACGGATTCTGATTCAGAAGAATCTGAATAAAGCTTCCTTATAAATGCATCATACCTAATAAGACAAAAAAGCTACTGTAATTTTTGTAAAGTAGAATCTGATAAATGAATTGTTATTTTAAAAAGTGTTTCTCAAGCTAAATCCCCTTACAATGTTAAGATAAAATGTGATGTGATATTTTGAGCATGATAATAGTTAATAGTTAATAACTTAGCCACTTTGTAATTTTTTTGTGTGGCGGGTTTTGCATACATAATCATGAATTCCATAAATACCCTGAATAATCATAATAAGCTTTAATAAGCAATAAGCTTATTGTTTTGTAATATATTTTTATATTATCGTTTACTGTCACCCCATAGTTGTAGGCTATGTGCATACAAAAGGTGGGATACGATTATTTTAATTTCCACAACTGTCAACGACAATGTCAGTGCAGTCATACTGATAGCTAGCGCTCTCGGCTAATTAGTTGATCTTGGTTAAGTTTCATGAACATGATGAAAGGTTTATTTACATAGTTGATGTGACTGGCGCCGACCTCTTGGTAGGACGCGGTGGCTAAAGCCTTCTGAACACGATTATGCATTTTTATTTAAGTCTACTTAATATAAATTCTAGATTTGTTGTCATTGGCTGGTAGTTAGTTATACCTTTTGGGCAGCACCGCATGTACAGATTTGATTAAGCTGTATCTTCGCCGCTTGCTCGTTTCAAACATATTTAAATCCCAGATGATCACGTGGACGTGTCAGGCTTGCGAACTCGCGATAACTTATCACGGGATTCACGGATGGTTCGCAGAAGCAAACAAAAATGTCGTCTTCCTGAACGTCCATGTGGCCTCCGAGATACAGAAGAATTCAAACTATATTATATTGTATAAATTATACGTTTTAGTAATTCAGCCAGAAAAGCTGTCTACAGGAGTCAAACATGCAGCACGACGATGTAAGTATGACGTGAAGTAGAATTATGCTATGTTATAAGGCTGTAAGACCGTAACGTTATGTCTAACATGAATAGATCAGTCGTATGATATTGGGTTTCAGAGCTTTTTCTCTATGTTTTCATGCAGTTTATGAAATAAGCGTGTCATTCTAGTATTGTCATGTGTCTTTCCCTTTCTAATACATAGGGGTAATGTGTTTATAGCATAGCAGGCTAGCGCAAATGTGTTGAGCGACCACATTGGCTGACCAGTTAAAAGGTTCTATACTGTTTTTTAACGTTATCTAGTGGTATGTGTGTGTGTGATTACTTAAAACTAAATGATATCTGAAAACATGGCAACGTTTCAGAAGTGATGGATCAGGTAATGGTTGATTCTAGGGTGGTTTTGTACTTAACGCTGTTGGTGTCTATGGTCTGCAGGTGATTTGGGACATCATCGGCAACAAACAGTTCTGCTCCTTTAAAGTCAAGTAAGTGAAAACGCTCCCAAATAATGAAAATATATTGATTGGCTGAAGCCAAGACAACTCTATTCCTCCCTTCCTATTCGCTGATTTGTTTCCCCTTTCTCATGCTCTGCTCACCCGCTGGCTTCAGAACGAAGAGTCAGAACTTCTGTCGTAATGAGTACAACATCACAGGGCTGTGCACGCGGCAGGCCTGTCCGCTTGCCAACAGCCAGTACGCCACCATCCGAGAGGAGAAGGGTGAGTTGGTCTAATGCAACGCATCCTCATAGAGGACTGAAACACAACAGTGGCTTTTGAAGTTGTCAAGCTGATTTCTTGTAAATAAAATATTTTTGTGTTTTGAAATACAAATAAGGCAGCGGTTCTTAAATATTTTCATCTCAGGATCCACAATACCCTTTAAGTGTGATTTCAAACCATGAGTCCGCAGATTGGTAAACCTTTACGAAACGATCAATTCCGGTCTGTGCTCTGTTTTCTGAGTGCATGGTCAGCCAGACCGCAACCCACTTCCAACTGTATTGTGACCCAATTTGGCTCCCTACTCATAGTTTAAGAAACACCGCTGTTGGATGGGTTGCGTCTCCATGCGTCCATGGTGTGTTGCATGATGTGATTTAGTGTGTGGCTTAACCTTCCACATGCGGTTCTGCAGGGCAGTGTTTCCTGTACATGAAGGTGATTGAGAGGGCAGCGTTCCCCGCTAGGATGTGGGAAAAGGTAAGCGTCCAACATTTCTTCATCATATTCAATGCAGCAAAATCGGATCAATTGCAGGCTTTTAGACAAATGTCATATCTAGACCAGGCTAAGGATGACGGTCCTTTTTTAATCATTAATAAAATGCACTACTCCTACTACTGTTTAATTAAGGTCTTTCTGTCGATTGTTTTTAAATAATGCATTGTGAGAATGCATCAGTTTCTAGCACGCTCACATGGGAGAAAAGCTGTCTGCACACCATAGATGTGTGCTGGAGATCTGTAATCTGTAACTTGGATGCAGAAATTGTTCAAGGAAGGCAATATAATACTATAGCACTTAACTCCACATCCCCCATAGACAAACTACATGATGTATCGACACTACAGGGTGTTTACCCTGATTGTTTCATGCTCTTCATGACTAAAAAAGGTGTCAAGTACTACAATGTAAATCTGGGGAAAACTCTCATTGTGGTTGCATTGCTTCCTCTCCAGGTGAAGTTGAGCAAGAACTATGAGAAGGCTCTGGAGCAGATCGATGAGAATTTGATCTACTGGCCGAGGTTCATCAGACATAAATGTAAACAGCGCTTCACTAAGATCACCCAGTACCTGATCCGCATCCGCAAGCTCACACTCAAACGACAGTACGTACCGCACTCCTGCTACACACTGCTAATGCCATTACAGAACATATTGAACAGTGCTAATGCTAATTACAGTATGTATTACAGTGCTAATGCCTGTTACAGAATGCATCACACTCATATTAATCAGTGATACTAATACTATCACACTACAAACACGATACTAATTGTAGTGTGTATCACGACATTGGAATCCCATTGTATTTATAGCAAAACATAGCCTTGCAGTTAGTTAGCATCCCTGATTGTTGTGATTGCTTTCGTTTCAGGAGGAAGTTGGTTCCCCTCAGCAGGAAGGTGGAAAGGAGAGAAAAGAGGAAAGAGGTGAGTAAAGCACCAACTAACAGGTTTGATCACTAAGATAATAAGAGATTTGCCATATTTTTTCTCACGTTTACAGGATGGAGAATATATATGCCTTCATGCAGGAGAATGCAGTAAGCCTCGAGGAAGGCCTTTTTAGAAACGCAGCACTGAACGCACATGCAGAAAATAGGATTCTATTTGCATCTTGCAGTATTATGGGGGGTTTGTAATGTGCTCTCACTTCGGACCACATTCGGACTCATACACTTAGCCTGGAGTCTTCTCTAATCCCCCCACGTGTTTGATGTCACAGTAAAATTACTACACCCAAGCATTGCATGCTAGCTATGCAAATGCATATCTCTCATTCAGTTAAATTAGGACTGGGGGAAACCAACCAAGTAGAGTGCAAATGTATGCAGTCTCAAGAAAGCATTTGCGAATGAAAACAGCAGGCAAGCGCTTTCCTGCAACCCTCAGTGACTAGAAGGGTCTAACATCACAGATGCTAGCCAGGGGAAAGTCCAGTAGAAAGTCACTGACTGGTAACCATCACCTCCTTTCACTTTTATGTCTGTAGGAGAAAGCCTTGATTGCAGCTCAGCTGGACAATGCCATCGAGAAAGAGCTGCTGGATCGTCTCAAGCAGGGAACGGTAAAATCACCATCAAATTGTTAACGGTGTCTTGATCTTATATGCACAATGGACATATCAGTTATCCTATCTGTACATTGAACGTTCTTTGCATAAAAAGTTGCAAAACAAGTATATTTGCCTGACATCTGCCGTGTGTTTGCCTGTGTGGATCAATTGGTATATCGGTGTGTGTCTGTTTGCAGTATGGGGACATCTATAACTTCCCAGTGCACGCCTTCGACAAAGCTCTGGATCAGCAGCAGGAGGACAGCCAATCGGAGTCAGAAGAAGAGGAAGACGAGGAGGACGATGAGGTGACAAAGACTTGTTATGTATACTATATTGACTTGACTTGAAGGGATGCATCCAACACACACACACATATCATCCGCCCAGCCCTGGAAGCAGGACTGATGCAGTCTGTCTGTTCTCCGCAGGATGTGGGGAAGAGGGAGTTTGTTGCAGAAGACGAGGTGGAGGAGAGCGACCTCAGTGACTTTGAGGTAAATAAACTGCCACAAGAGCTGGTCACTGTTTCCTGTGTCAGGAGCATATTTTCTATGTTAACACATTTGAGGATCCAACTATGGTTGAGCTAAATATGAAATATAAATAACGTGGTGTTTACTTAGGAAATACGTCACTTCAATATATGTCTTTGGGATTTCGGGATACGAATGGCTTGAAACTCATCAATCAACTGCAATGTATGGTTGACGGACGATGCCCCTCAACAAACACTGCCGATGGCAGGCTTTGCGAGGCTAGTATTTCAATTCTTGAAAATCATAGAAAAATGTCTGTCCTACAGGAGATGAACAAACTGAAGGCCAGCAGTGATGAAGAGGAGGATGAGGATGACTCGAGTGATGACCAAGAATCAGAGGAGGAGGAGGAGGAGGAAGTGATGGAGGTTGAGACAAAGAGCTCCAAGGCGAAAGGAAAGAGCCCGGCCAAGGGCCCGGCACCCAGAAAGAGAAGGGCTTATGTGGAGATAGAATATGAACAGGAGACGGAGCCTGCCGCCAAGAGCAAAGCCACGTAACGCAGTAACAGATGCACCTCCCTCTGCCAACTGAGACCGAAACCAAGGCTGGGGTACCCAGGTGGAACCTGTCAGCTCCTGCTGGGCTGATAGACTTGACAGTATATCACTTGACATCAGCTACCACCACGTCTTATGTTTTTATATATAAAAGAAATGACACTCTGTCGTTGTCCCCTGGGAGATTACACGTCAACCCTGTTCTGCTTCCCTCAGCAGCCGCCATATTGGACTCAGACCGTCAAACCCACTGAGTTTTATACAGTCCCTGACCAAGTAGAATGGTTCATTTGAAGTGACAACTGAATATTCTTTCGTTTAGACCAAGAGGAAAAACTCTGATAATATAGCCAGCAGCTGAGTTTGTTCAATGTTTTCCCAAATAAAGATAAATTGATGAGCAAATGATCTTTCTTTATTCTGAGCATGGTGGGCCCCTATATATTTTGTTCATGAAGTTGTATATTAAAATAGGAAAGTTTTCCATGTAATTGCGCTTAACCATGCATACTTATCATAATGCACATCCCGGTTTGTGTTAATCTCATTCTATTGCTTTCAAATATTAATCTAGATGAATTATATTTTTCACAAATTTTGCCATAAACCCAATTTCAATGACATTTTTGGTTAATGTTTTACACCCATCTTAATGTGACCTAGTGGTTGAGTGTCAACTGTTCTTGATCAACGTCAACATTAAAGACATGTTATGTTTGCTTCATGATAATTACAAGCAAGGTCTTGAAGTCATTGGATCAGTGTGTATTATATGTACTGTGTTGAAGTATATTTATATATTTACTTTATTTACAAATAAGATCAGCTGAATCCAGTGGTAGTACATAGAAAGGTACAGCTCGTTACATACAGAATATAAATATGAAAGAATCAGAAGAAGCAAGTTAATATGCAGCGCTTACAGAAAGACAAACGACTGTTGCAGAAAATCAGAGAGGAAAATGTACAGAGCACGTTTCTGCCAGAGGAGAAAATCTTCTGCTTTCTTTTTTTCAAACACCTTTCAGCTTCAGGACCAAAACAAAAACTTTACAAAGAAAATTCCCGCACGTGTCAGAAGAATCGGGTTGTGTTATTATTTTTTTGAAAGTGTGTGTGCGTGTAGTGAGCTGCTGGTACACAAGCCATGAGAGGCTGAGGGCAGGACCTTTGTTTTCTAGTCTAGTGTTGTTGGATCGCCGTCAAGCATGGACTTCGCGGCGATTCTGCCATGTTTCTCTTCTCCTGTCACTCTGGAGTTTGCTACGCTGGAAGCCACCAACACTTTAATAAACAAGTTACCTGACGTAGTCACATGGCCTATGTCAACACTACAGGGAAACATGCTTTTTAATTCCACAACTACAGGGGGCTGGGAGGAGACATGTTTAAAGCAATGTTGATTTTCTGAAAAGCCCTAAAGCAGCAACATCCTCTTAGATTAGCCTGGTAACATGCAGAAACCAGTGGAGTCAGACTCAAAACACTTAAATACCCCGGGTATCAATTCAACTTTAGTTCAGCTCAATTTAATTGGTTCAGCTGAGTTGGTTAATTTTCAGTTAATCACACCATCTCATTCAGACACAAACATCTGCCATCAAGATTCGTTAATCTCTTTGGTCCAACTGAAACATGTTTCTGTGGCCAACTGCATTTGGTTAAGAAAGACCAACCTACCAATCAGGTCTGGATTTTGACTAAATAAATAGAGGATGGGTAAATAAAAGGTGCTGAATATGCGACAAAGCACCTCCGGCTACCTGTATACCAACACTATTTAAGCCACGAGGAGTACTCAGCCGCTCAAACTTGTTGCGAGCTAACACACTCAGTACGCGTGATGTCAATGTCTTCTAGGGGGGATTTTCTGTGTTACGTTAAGACTAAATGCTTTTTTTTTCAGGGCGATGCATTGCTGGCCCTGATGAACCAAGCTACCACCTCCTTGTACCTACTTTATCGGCAAACGTCAGTTGTATTATACGCATTATTCTTAAAAATCATGGCAACATAAAAACATTTGTTGGGAGTTCATTGCAGCAGGATCTGATCGAGGTGAGGCTCTGCACCTGTGCATTTCCAACTGGGTGTTGACTGGGCGGACTTGATGGGCGCACACACATACACACACACACACACACCTGGTTGCAGCATTACAACACGTCAGGAACCAAGCCTCCCCTGCTGTACAGAGGGCTCATAATCTACCTGTCTTGGTTTCAAGCAATGAGTGTATGCACTCGCTGCATCACATGGGAGCAGAATGCTTGAATCATAAGTCACAATAGTTGGAAACTGATCAGATAGATGAAGGTCAACCCTCAGATCACTAGCGCTGAGTTTACTTGATTAGAAAACAAAAGGGCCGTTCAGATTTTTGGCCCTCCGTGACATTTCGAAGGGCGGCAGTTGCCCCTGGTCACCTGCTTGGAATCTTAAGTCAGCCTATCAGAGCAGTGGGTCATTAGCATAGAATCAGCGGCCACCGTCGGGACATTGAAGATCTGGGAAACAGTACAAATACATGGTTCAGCTGTTTCTATGGTGTAATGTGATGAGTCACAATGTGCCCTAAATAACTGACTTCACATCACTGGTTACTGGATAAACATATCCTTCAGGTCTAGGGCCTATTCTGATGAACGGGTCAAATCATTGGTCTGGACTAGAACAATCAATAACTTAAATCAATTAAGAGACTTAAAAGGCTAACAGGCTGTGTTAAATTACAGAGCAAGTGTGTGTTTGTAGGGGAGCAGGAGTCTATACAAGACAGTAATTTGAGGGTTTTTTTTTTTTACCTGTGCGAATGCGACATTTGTTTTTGTGTGTGTGAGACGGTGCATGTGTAGTGTATTAGATTAGCAGCTGCAGCCCTCCTTGGCAGGCTGTGTGTCTGAGTTGAGCCGGCCTCCCTGGGGGACCGAGGGCTTGTGTTGCACCCCGGACTCTGCAGCGTTCAGGTCCAGGCTGCCGTCCTGGATGTTCTGATAGATCCGCTTGGCTGCTTCTAGGAACGCCTCCTCCACGTTCTCCCCTCTGAGTGGACACACACATTAACATGTCATGGGGTGGCTGTGTGTGTGTGTGTGTGTGTGTGTGTGTGTGTGTGTGTGTGTGTGTGTGTGTGTGTGTGTGTGTGTGTGTGTGTGTGTGTGTGTGTGTGTGTGTGTGTGTGTGTGTGTGTGTGTGTGTGTGTGTGTGTGTGTGTGTGTGTGTGTGTGTGTGTGTATATACACATACGTCTTTGCGCTGGCTTCCAGGAACAACAGCCCTAAAAACAAAACAACAAAAACTCTGTTTAATTTTGTTCCTGGGGAGCATTGGAGTCTATGGAAGTGGGTTGAAGTGGACGTTGTAGTTCAGGGGGGTTTTGCTCACCGTTCTCCTCTGCAAACTGTTTGGCCTCCTCATATGTCACGTCTCTCTGGGCCTCCAGGTCTGCCTTGTTGCCGATCAAAATGATCACCTGCACACAACAGTGATGGTTACTGGCAGCCATCGCATAGGGATAACTGTTTTGTTCTACCGGCAACCATAGTCCAAGAGGTGACTTATCTTGTGAAACATGGTAGTGTGTATCATGTATGCATGTATGTTCGTGTTGGGTTGTAGGGATGCACAGGAAAAACACGATTACGAAAATGAATACATCTGATTTTGTACACCTGCTACATTCGGTCCTGAGCAATGTGTGTAGAATGTGTGTGTATCTTACTGTGTTTGGGTTGGTCAGGTTCCTGGCATCTGTCAACCAGCTGCTCAGATGATTATAAGTACTTCTCCTGTGAGGCAAGGCAGGCAGACAGACAAGTAAGGAATACGGTAGAAAGAAAAGAAGGGAGACAATGCACATGAAAATGTGACATGAAAGACGGACACCACGACATCACACACCTTGTGATGTCATAGACCATCAGGGCCCCGGCGGCCCCCCGGTAGTAGGAGCGGGTGACGGCACGGAAGCGCTCCTGTCCCGCCGTGTCCCAGATCTGCAGCTTCACTTTCTGGCCATTCACCTCCATGATCCTCGTCCCAAACTCCACCCCGATGGTGTGGGGGCAGTCCGCCATGACTGACACACACACACACAAATAATACAACATGCAACCATTAAACAGATACACAATGCATGGACTGGAATAAAACATTATGTGCTTACTTTTCTATCATTGTCAAAAAGTGTGATGATACTCGGAGTGTTTAAGACCTAGAGGTTTTGGCATATAGCTGCGGTTTAGTACGTAGATTCACCTGAAACTGTAGTAATGTGTCCTACAATGCTGAGCCTTATACAAGGCATTTTAACCACTTACACCCAATCAACGTATTGTGATTTTACCGTGGATAAAATACAAGACGGATGAGGTTCTTCCATGACAATCTTGCCTGAATTCTGTTACGGCATAGCTGCATTTTCATGACTGCAACACAGACTAACATTATGTGGGCTGCTTGCATGAGGAAGAGAGGTGAGGCAGAGAATGACAATGGCTTACATTTCTTCTCTGTGAATTGATGCAGGAGGCAAGACTTCCCAACTCCCATATCACCTGGACAAACACAAACAAAGACACCATGTTCAAACACAGACATAGATATCCACATACATTAAATACAAACACATACACACAGAGGTGCAGAGGTTAAGATGTTATTGCAGGTATAAAGTGTCAGTATTATAGTGGTACTAGGCAGGCACTCCAACAAGACACCCTTGGAATACTGTTTGTACTCGACAGCTTCCAGTGTCTACCATAAGAAGAACCATCTTTATTTTTACCACGAAAAATATCTGATGTCTCGTTTGACCTCAGACGTATGCCCCTGATTTTGAGAAAATGTGGAAAACTGACAGGGGAAACGGACTCACCAATGATGATGTATTTAAAGATGTAGGAGTAGTTGTAAGGTGCGGCTGTCATCTTGGTCCTAGAAGATTGATAACCCAACACATAAACCATTTCAACGATCACTTCAAAGAAAACAAACTATTTAACACGTGAACACAAATGTCACGGCAAGCTTAAATGACAGTCTTGCGAGACAGACAACGAACAAAAGGAAATAGCTAGGCTAACTAGCTAGCTAAGAGTAGACTAATACCCAACCATAGCACGGAAACGTCACCATCGGTACAATTGTTGTTGATTCCAATCTGTATCAACACATTTCCCAGATCTATGGTTGACTGTTATTACACGAGCGAACGTGATTGTAATTGTGTCAAGATTTTGACAAGCCGGCTAATAGCAGTTATGCTGACGCCTTGCTAACTGGCAAATAAAAAATAACAGAAGGCCACATTTTCAATACCTTACAACAGCCAATAAAATACGACACAAACAACCAGAAACCACTGAATGTCGATGCACCTTACCTTTAGTTTGAGTGGCTATCTAACGGGAAGAATTGGTATTTCGAGGTGAGATAAATAGCTAGATGTGTGAGCTAGTTAGCTTGGCTATCAGTCGGTAAACCTCCTAGTTCCGCAATTCTTCCTCCTCTGTGACGCCAGCAGTGACATCACTAAACTACCTGGTTCACATCGCCCCCTACAGGCCAACGTGTTGCTTCCAAGCACAGTGTGAAATGAAACCGAAGCATGATTTTTTGCTTCTACCTAGGTCACATTATTGGATCCCTCAATTTATGTAGGTGTGTGTATATTAACATAATACCAATTCCAAACAACAAATACTTTTTATTTAAATCAATTTTATTACATTCATTTTTATTACTATGGACATAAATCACAAGGTTACAATTAAGAGTTGTGAGATACAACACTGTGCAAATCAAACACATGTATAGACACAGTTGGAACCCCACAGTGAGGATGAATGGAGTTAAAAGTCCACACAGATTTGTTTACATAACATTTAGGATGAGATAAAAAAAACAGTTATTAGTAACATATTAAAAAATAATCAATTAAATTAATAATAAAATGAACAACCCCTTAACAGTAGAATAATAGTTGTATTTGTAATTATGTTGGGGAGAGACACACAGACACCGACACAGACATACACACTCATACACGACAGAACACACACACAATGTCATCAATTCTTTTTTGCATTAAATACATTCATATAGACAGTCATGTTGTGAGTTTTGGCTGCCCTGGTGTCTTTGTGCTTTGCTGTATGTGCCTGTATGGCTTGTGTCGCTTTATGTGTCTTGGTGCTATCTGGTAAAACATTTTTACTTTATAAATAAAGGAAATATACACACAAATGATCACAGAAAACACATATAACATTGGAAATGTGTAGATTGGGTCAATTGGTTCAAATGAGAAGTGTTTAAATAAACAATAGAAGAGGAAAAACATTTAAAAGTGAAAATGGTTATTATGACGGGTCAGATTGAAGGCTCAGATGTAAATTCGTCAGGATTCAACTGGAGAATAGTGGCAGTGCCTGCAGCCTACTATTACTTTCAAAGTAGACCAGGCCTTAACACATTATTATTAGATGAGACAGCTGCCGCAGTCATGGAAACTGCTTGTTTTAAATTTATTCTATAAATGAATTGATAAAAAAAAATGTGGCCTTGGTTTTTATGAATAGATACATTATTTGAGTAGGGAAAAAGGCGAATATAGTTAAGCATTGCTTTATTGACGTGCTGCAATTCTTCCTGTTTCACTAGAGGCCACTGCATGGGAACAAGAGAGGCCACTGCATGGGAACAAGAGAGGCCACTGCATGGGAACAAGAGAGGCCAAACATGGCCGTAGATATCATTTTATATTACAGTTGAGCTAGGGCCCCAGGCCAAGAATGCTGCATGGAAACACATCTGTTCTGAAGTTCAGAGGATTTCATTTAATTTCATATCATCAACGTATATACCTTACAGAAAATAAAATCCATCATCACTGACCACATTTAATTGATATTGTGATATTGTGATCTTGTCTCTGCATTATATTGAAAGGAGAGGCACACATTGTTAGGTTGTTTTGAAGAGATTGTTGTCATTGCTATAAGTCCTTATGACAAGTGAATTCATAAGTCATCATTCATAAGTCCATTCATAAGTCCTGCACATGTGTGTGTGTGTGTGTGTGTGTGTGTGTGTGTGTGTGTGTCTGAAGGACAGTTGTATCAAGCAGCAGCCTTCTGCTCACATTCCTGTAAAATACATAAACACACCCGTAACAATCAGTTTTAACCGGTGGACCCTTCCAACATGCAGCAAACACAGCAGTCATAATGTGATGTCAATTCCATTGGTTTCATGTTTTCCTGTCGAGTTGTGGTTTTATAACCTTTTTCCTTTCATATGAAATGTAGCGCTAAAATGAGGTACATGCATAGGTGTGTTTATTCATTCATTATTACAAACTAAGCACCAACGTACTACTAATACTACTACAAGTTCTACTACTACTACTACTACTACTATACAACTACAACTTTGCAATGTATTTAGTGGAATCGTTTGTTGGTGGTTTGTCACATTATTTGATATGTCGATAATGTGTTCAGGTATATGCCAAGTGAAGCGAAAGGCAATAAGAAACAATGAGACAATGAAGTTGTATTGTGTTGCATTGTATTGCATGGTGGTATTAGTACTAGAAGTACAGGAGTAGTCCGAGTAGTAGCTCACTAACCTGTCGGCGTGGGCAGACTTTGCCCTGCTGGATGAACAGCGCGGAGGGGACTCTTTTCAATGAGGTCTTGGCTGAAGCTGTGCGGCGCAGCAGAGGTGCCAGAAAACCCGCCTGCAGAAGCAGCAGGAATAGAAGGAGAATGACTCCAGATCCAGTCCACACAGATGAAGCGTCACTCGGTAAAGCTGGTCAAAGCTGGTCAAAACACCTAGTGAAAGATTGTAGGTAGCCGGCTCTCACCTGAGCTCGTTCACTGCAGATGGCCAGAGACTGTCTGAACGAGGTGCGTTTGTTTTGCTTCCCGGCAGACGCCAGGTTCAACTCCGAGCCAGCCCTCCTGGACCCGGTCAGCTCCAGCTTCTGGACGTCCCGCTTCATCTCCAAGACCCTGTCTGGACCAGACCAATAGAACACAGTTTCAGCTTGGAGCGGTCTTTACCTGTCAAACTGCACACACACACACGCATGCATGCACGCACGCACATAAACACACAAACACACACACACAAACACGCACGCCAACACACACACTCAGGCATGCACACACACACACACACACACACACACACACACAATCAGGATTACATTATACTGATTGACTCACTGTGGCTGGTAAACCCTGTGTTGCTATAGGTCACCGTGTCCCCCAGTAACAAGCACTCCTGCATCCCATCCTGAGAGACAGAGGACACCTTTACACAGCGTCTAGAAACAGCTTCAAAACAGTTTGGTTGGAAGATCCAGCTGGCTTACCCCGCGGCTTCGCTGAAAATTCTATGTTGCCTTGACATCAGCGGCAGGTCAATTTACGGTGTGTACGCAAGGGCGTGTTCACCAAATGTTTCTTTGTACATTGAAAACATTTAATGCACAAAGAATGATCTTTTTTGTGTGTAAGCGGTGGGTTGACGCTTTACGATGGTCATCGGGAAATTGAAGCTCTGCGATTGTTTTGTTAGGACGGAGCCATCAGACGCACCGCTTGCCTCCATTGATTATCATGGCAGCGTTTCCCATCCAAATGAAAAAGTTGTCTCTCGTTAGACACGACTCAACACTTTATATTAGCTTACCAAAATGATTCTCTTTTAAAAAAAAGACAGTGACCTCTGCATCAGAATGGTTTCATGTCTGAAATCATTATATTACTGAACTCTTTCCCGCCGTGACCATCACATACCGTATACTGCAGTATGGAGGTATTGGAGTAGATGGGCTGGGAGTGGGCTGTACCATTCAGGTGGAACAGGTCGTCCATGTACATGTTGGAGGTTGGAAAACGCCTGCTCTGCAGGCCACTGAGAAGAAGCAGTAATACAGTATGGATGGGTTGATGGAGGTGATTGATAGATTTAAAGGTTAAACAAATAAATCAATAGAAAGAGCACGCCTCACCTGAGGGCTACCCCTGTACTGTCTGGTGCGCCATTGTTGCCACAAGGTGGATTCTGATGGTAAGCTTCTTCCCTGAGCAGCTGAAGCCATCGTTGCTTATCGTCCAAACAGCTGGCCTGGAGGGGAAGGGGAGGCAGACAGAGTGAAGCATTGATGCCACCTCTCCCAAGAACAGCAACCATTCATTCGATTTATATCGTGCTTTTCAAGACACTCAAAGCGTTGACATAGTAGCATAACATATGTGCATCTGAGTGTTGGTCAGCCACAGCTTCTGCCCATAAGATCCATAACATCAGAAAGTATGATGATCTGCAATCAGGATGAATGATACCTGTGATCTATTCATCTTCATCAACAGATCATGTAAAGAAGACAAAAAGCTTGAATTTGAAGGCAAATTTACTTTTATCCAAAGCACTTAGTGCTAGTGAATTCAGAGTAGATCAAAGGGAGTTGCCATCTTGCTCAAGGATGTCTTCAGGTAAACTACATACATTGGGGTTTCAAACCCAGAAACTTTTGGCCGGTGGACTATACACAGCCTTAGACCGACACTGTGCTGCCCCATCAGGGATGAAACCAGAGTCTGGTTCAAATGGTTCTAATATCATCCTGGGTCATGACAGCACAGTTACAAGGAAGCCACTAGCTTCTTCTTGAATTGCTCCATTGTTAAAGACCCAGAGACAGAGCGCTACCAGCTTTCATGTTGATACGTCCCTACAATCAGGACAGTGAAGCATGATTGACTCTTCTCACACAGTTCTGTGATTGTACTTTCCACCTTGTGTGTCCTTACATTCTTGTTGTGCTGTGTTAGCCCTGTGGTACAATGGCATTAGTGAGCCAGTGTTGGAACTATGCGGGTGGGACATTTTTCCAATAAAAATGTTGATAGAATGTTTGAGGACATTCCCGCCCTGAACATTACTATTTTATTCAAACACTATTCTCTTCATGCCAATGCAATTTGCTACTCTTTTCATATGTGTTCAAATGTATTCTTATATGAAACTCCATTACATTATAGCTAGAATTATAACAGGAAAGGGACCACCCCATCTGATCCTTATATCAAAATGCATTAAGCTACAATGGTTTGCATGAGGAATTGGGACAGAAGCAATCAATAACAGGGAACAGGGATTTTTAAATCATATTCAGAGACCCCCCCCCCCCCCCCCCCCCCCCACCCCACCCCACCCCACACACCCTAAGCCAGGTAGTAATTCTGAGGAATAATGTGAATAGGTGCTGTACCAATGTGTGGTGAGCTATCTGAGTACCTCCAACACGGCCATCTGAAGCCCATGCAGGCTGAGAGAGATCCGGTAGGAGTGCTCAGTGTCGGGCCCGGGGATGACGTCGGCCCCTCGTAGCGGCAAGGTGTACTGGGGCGGGCGGTCGCCCTCGTCAGATGGTCCCTGCTCGTCACCAAACATCTTCAGAAGCCCCGCCTCCACCTGGCACATTAAGCTTTGCCATTGGAAGTTCATCAGCACATTGAGGAAGCCTAGGTGTGCCCATGGGGTGAGAGAGGGAAGAGACAGTTGGAGGAAGAGGACATTGTGTGTTCCTTCCTGTGTGTGATCATTGTCACTTAGCTCTGTGTCAAACTGTACGCGACTCAACGCTCTGGGACATGCACTGTCACTGCTGCTGGTGATCACCTAAGCAATGGCTAGCATCTGGTGTGTTGGTTAGCTGAAAAGCTCTAGAAACCTTCTAGTCAGGATTCCTCACGTTTTAACTTCTGATTGAAGCACCCTGCTACAGGCATTTGTTTGTGTGCTTGTTTTGTTCATGGGACCAAGAGTCAAATAAAAGATGGTGGCCCTCTAGTTCGTCTGCTGCCATGACGACAGAGAGGTGTGTCTGCTACCATGACGCCAGAGAGGTGTGTACGTTCTTTGCCGTGGTGACATGGGGCATTGTCTATTACCTTTGTTGCTGTAGTTGTTGTCTTGAGGTTCATCGTCTTCGTCATCACTTTGCAGCACTGAGCTGGACTAGAAACAGCAGGTGGTGCACACACACATGTACTGTTCATATACAACATAAAGGCCTGTGTGTGTGTGTGTGTGTGTGTGTGTGTGTGTGTGTGTGTGTGTGTGTGTGTGTGTGCTTGTGTGTGGGCATGTGTGCATGTGTGTGTGTGTGCATATGTGCGTTTGTGCGTGCGTGAATGTTTGCGTGAAGGTGTGTGTGCGTGCATGTGTGTGTGTGTGTGTGTGTGTGGGGGGGGGGGGGGGGGGCTCACTCTGCATGAAGGCGTTCTTTCTGGCTTGACCTGTGAGGAACAGCTCAATGTGTCTACCCTCCCACAACTGATGTCTTCCATGACCTGGAACACACACACACACACACACACACACACACACGTTTTCAGCAACAGATAAGAAGCAGAAACAATTTTCAGTTGTGCGACCAAATAAAAGCATCGCATTGAGCTTCTATCGCTGCTTTGTGTGCAGGGCACATTACCCCTAAATACACTGCTGCCTATGTTTGGTCAACACTGTTTCACATCCTTGATGCATCCATTGAAATCAAATGCCACACACACTCACAGACACACACACACACACACACACACACACACACACACACACACACACACACACACACACACACCACCATCATCAATAATATACACCTCGCCATCCCTCCCTCTTGTTGTCTCACCCTTTTCCACTCTGCTGCTTGCTGGGGGTCGTTGAGTCCCAGGACAAGCGTCTGGGTGGCGTCCGACACCCGGAGCTCATGCTGGAGCCCCCTGCTGGTCCGGGGGCGGTATAGCACCTGACAACCCTGCAGACCCATCTCCAGCTGGGGCAATAGATCCTTAGCACTCCGGTAACACTGCAGTGACACACAGACAAACACACAATAAATAAAAGTCTAATCATAATTAAAACAATTCATATGAGTATGATTATGATTATGAATAATGCATATCAATAGGAATAATGACTAAAACACATTAATATAACATAATGTTATGTGCATATATTATAAATATGAAATATAATATATCATATAAATTATATATATAATAATACCTATAATATTGTATTATAAAAAATAAAGAATAAATGAAAAATAAATTAAATAGGTAGATAGATAATATATGTATCATCAATATCATATATTCATATTAATATAAATATGATTAATATAAATAGCACACATAGACAAGACTCCTGAATGTATATAGACATAGCAAATCAAAAAGACAGAACAAAAGTTAAAAAGGGCCTAACCAATAAGGCATCGTTTCTAATGACGAACAGCTGCTTGCTCCACTGGCCTAGCCACCTCTTCCTCCACAGATAGCCACAGAGGCGGGACTCAGGGGCGGACCTTAGGCAGGGATGAGAAGCTGTCCATTGGATGTAGTGAGCCCTGTCCTTCACTTGCTCCTCCCCCTCCTCCCCGTACAACTCATAGTGGCTGCTCTCAGTCTCCGCCTTCTCTGGAGGAAGGATAACTTCAGAGTTATAACATTATGATAATATCAATCATGTGGGTTTGTGTGTGTGTGTGTATGTGTGTGTGTGTGTGTGTGTGTGTGTGTGTGTGTGTGTGTGTGTGTGTGTGTGCACCTATGTTATTGGAGGTTTGTTCAGGTATATAAGGCTCTGCTTCTTCATAGTTGTCTTCTTCATCATCGTCTTCTTCGTTCTCATCATCATCATCGATGACTTCCGCCAGACTCCCTGGGCAGGGCACAGCCACACCCTGATGGGAAGGAAAGACAGATAGACAGACCGACAGAGAGAGAGAGAGAGAAAGAGAGAGAAAGCGAAGGAAAGAACAAAAGAAAGAAAGGAAAAATGCATGTTGTTAATTTCCATCTGGACTGTACACAGGACATTGTTTGATGTTTGCATGTCCAACAGCAAAGCCACAGCCAAGCCATGCCTACTAATAGTGATTTGTGTGTCATGTCAGCTCAACTTGTGTGTGTGTGTGTGTGTGTGTGTTTGTTTGTTCTATCACTACATCACGTAGCTAAGATGCTAATCGGCAGCTATCAACCACTTCCTGCCTGCACATAGCTCTCAGCCAATAGCATGGCAGAGGCTCTCATATAAACAGTACACTTCCTGTCTCTAACATACACAAACATACACACACACACACACACACACACACACACACACACAAACACACCCATTGCAATGCACACACACACACACGAAACCACCATATACATGCAAATAAGTAGCCAGTTGCTAGCCCTGTCATCTCCACCCTAACATATAAGAGCTATTCATTAACATACCACATGACACAAAAGCATACACATATATAAACTGCTCAAAAAAATAAAGGGAACACTAAAATAACACATCCTAGATCTGAATGAATGAAATAATCTTATTAAAAACTTTTTTCTTTACATAGTTGAATGTGCTGACAACAAAATCACACAAAAATTATCAATGGAAATCAAATTTATCAACCCATGGAGGTCTGGATTTGGAGTCACACTCAAAATTAAAGTGGAAAACCACACTACAGGCTGATCCAACTTTGATGTAATGTCCTTAAAACAAGTCAAAATGAGGCTCAGTAGTGTGTGTGGCCTCCACGTGCCTGTATGACCTCCCTACAACGCCTGGGCATGCTCCTGATGAGGTGGCAGATGGTCTCCTGAGGGATCTCCTCCCAGACCTGGACTAAAGCATCCGCCAACTCCTGGACAGTCTGTGGTGCAACGTGGCGTTGGTGGATGGAGCGAGACATGATGTCCCAGATGTGCTCAATTGGATTCAGGTCTGGGGAACGGGCGGGCCAGTCCATAGCATCAATGCCTTCCTCTTGCAGGAACTGCTGACACACTCCAGCCACATGAGGTCTAGCATTGTCTTGCATTAGGAGGAACCCAGGGCCAACTGCACCAGCATATGGTCTCACAAGGGGTCTGAGGATCTCATCTCGGAACCTAATGGCAGTCAGGCTACCTCTGGCGAGCACATGGAGGGCTGTGCGGCCCCCCAAAGAAATGCCACCCCACACCATGACTGACCCACCGCCAAACCGGTCATGCTGGAGGATGTTACAGGCAGCAGAACGTTCTCCATGGCGTCTCCAGACTCTGTCACGTCTGTCACATGTGCTCAGTGTGAACCTGCTTTCATCTGTGAAGAGCACAGGGCGCCAGTGGCGAATTTGCCAATCTTGGTGTTCTCTGGCAAATGCCAAACGTCCTGCACGGTGTTGGGCTGTAAGCACAACCCCCACCTGTGGACGTCGGGCCCTCATACCACCCTCATGGAGTCTGTTTCTGACCGTTTGAGCAGACACATGCACATTTGTGGCCTGCTGGAGGTCATTTTGCAGGGCTCTGGCAGTGCTCCTCCTGCTCCTCCTTGCACAAAGGCGGAGGTAGCGGTCCTGCTGCTGGGTTGTTGTCCTCCTACGGCCTCCTCCACGTCTCCTGATGTACTGGCCTGTCTCCTGGTAGCGCCTCCATGCTCTGGACACTACGCTGACAGACACCAGCAAAACTTCTTGCCACAGCTCGCATTGATGTGCCATCCTGGATGAGCTGCACTACCTGAGCCACTTGTGTGGGTTGTAGACTCCGTCTCATGCTACCACTAGAGTGAAAGCACCGCCAGCATTCAAAAGTGACCAAAACATCAGCCAGGAAGCATAGGAACTGAGAAGTGGTCTGTGGTCACCACCTGCAGAACCACTCCTTTATTGGGGGTGTCTTGCTAATTGCCTATAATTTTTACCTGTTGTCTATTCCATTTGCACAACAGCATGTGAAATTTATTGTCAATCAGTGTTGAACTGTCCACTTCCTAAGTGGACAGTTTGATTTCACAGAAGTGTGATTGACTTGGAGTTACATTGTGTTGTTTAAGTGTTCCCTTTATTTTTTTGAGCAGTGTATATATATATGTTTGTGTGTGTGTGTGTGTGTGTGTGTGTGTGTGTGTGTGTGTGTGTGTGTGTGTGTGTGTGTGTGTGTGTGTGCGTGTGTGTTGAGACTCACCTCATTCACTGACCTTGATGGGATGTCTGCAGACTCCCTCTGAGTTTCCTGCTTAGACAGATGTACCTCTTCACACACACACACACACACACACACACACACACACACACACACACACACACACACACACACACACACACACACACACACACACACACACACACACACACACACACCAACCCACCCATCCACACACACAACCACCCACCCACACACACACTCACACACACACACACACACACCCATCCACACACACACACACACACACACACACACACACACACACACAGACACACACATATACATACACAATGTCACCTTCATCCACTATATCTCAGATTTTTTATTGAATTGAAGGTGTAGAGCATACGTAGCTAAAAATAACCTTTTTGATGTCATTGTTATTGTTATGAGTTTCATTATTATTAATCAAATCCTTTACCTGCCAATGCCGTGTCAGTAAGTTTGTTGCCAGACGACAATGATGGACAGCTCATAAACATGTATTCAGCATCTTCCACTGAGTGGAAACATTCACAGAAACACACACACACACACACACACACACACACACACACACACACACACACACACACACACACGCACACACTTATTAAAACATAATTAACACTTCACAATATGTTTAGTATGCATCCATATATATATATAAATAATTGTAAAAAATAGAATAAAATATGTTGGGCACCCAAAAGGCTATTTCTGTTATTTAAAACATATATATATATATATCATAGTTTCCACCTACTGCACCCCCTCCATTGTTAGATTGTCATTATTGTAATTAGAGAAATACTGTGGAAAAATACTGACAGCAAAATGATGTTCTGCTATAGAAGAATAATGAATTGGAATACTGTAGGTGGCATTAGCTCCTGATGGTCTACTAGGCTAAATGTAGGAAGCATAAAGAGAAAAAGAAACACAATAAATGACATAATAACATAAATAACATATTTGATTGTGTAGAACAGAAGCAACAGTATTGTGAAACCCAGCACTGGGATGGCTATAAATTGTAGACAGAAAATGTTATTTGCGCTGACATAAATGCGAAAACGAATTGGCTCTTGCACATAGTGTGGTCACATGCTATATATTTTTAAGTTTGGTTGTTGTGCCATTGTATCAGTTGGAATGCAGCTGATTCAGTGATCACACTAAAGTCAACATAGTGTAAACACTTCACACACACCTCAGCAACTCTGCTGGAAAAACTCATAGGGGAAACGCTGGATTGTAACAGTTGTATTAATTACAATTGCATTACATTTAAGGGGAACTGTCACTGCTATTTCTAGGCAGTAGCGCTTCATACAGGTCTTGTAAAAGAATTGCGGTCTGCAACATCAACTCAGTTTCTACGAAGAAATCACGGAAAACGTTGGACCATTGATGTCATCGGCCGTATTTGGGGAACACAAATCACGAATCAATGACGTCAATTGTCCAACCTTTCTGCAATTTGTTTGCAATAGTAGCACTAATTATAACTTCTTCACAATACGATAAGAACAGTAGTTGTAATAGTAGATCTCTACCAGGAGTGTCTGCGGTGTGTAGTATTGCCAAGAGTTCTGAAAGGGATTTCTTCTGGGTCTGAGCAATGTAACTGAGGCTCTCTGTGTCTAGAACACACAGGAAGGACTGCAGGTCCTGGATCAGCCGAGACAGAACTAAGAGAAGAGAGAGAGGGGGAATATGGGAGAGGAAAGATGAGGAGAAAGAAGAGGAGACTATTATAGTCAGACTTGTTCAGTAAGAGGATCTCAGGTATGGAAAAACATAACCAAAGACATAAAAACGTACCTACCTTTTAATCACCACACTAAACACAACTTAACAGATAGCACATATTAAATAGCATACACCCCTAATAAACATTTATTTACGTTAGGAACAATTACCAGTAACTCAACTTGTGTTCTTTTATTGTGAGCTTGGTTCGTCAGCAACCTTTCCTGCCAACGCTAGGGTTTCTATTATTTGTCGCTGTGTTGTCTGTTGGTTTTTGTACACAGTGCAGGTACTGTCCGTCTTTCTGTCCTGTGTCCTTCTATGGGGAGCATCTTTAATGCCTAATTGTAATGATTGTATCTGTTTTTAACTCGCTGCCTGCCCAGAGACTACAGATGGAAATGATCTTCCGTGGCAAACTCTGGCATGTTTACAGAAATGTCATCAATGTGCACTGTTCCTGTCAAATGGATAAATTATATTTGAAAAACTTAAGATAACAACAAATATTAATGTTTTGCTTTAGTGCAAGAACCCATAAATCTCCTCATGCCAGGGAGCCATCCGCATCAAAACATGTACTCAATGAGATATGAATATTACATGTATATCATTCATATGAAATGAGAACAACATAGGGCCATTGTGTGCAATGAAGTTGGTTTTGTTTTTGAGTGTTCTCTGATGAAGAAAAGTATGTATGTGTTGGGGGGGGGGGGGGCAGGGGGGGCAGGGGGGGCATGTTGTTTTTGTAATCAGTAACAGCGTCAGAAGGAATGGAATGGGAGTGTCTACTGAATGGTGACCTTTGACCCCGTTTGCCTACTGCACCATAGAGTGTGAATGGCACCCTGTTCTATTACAGAACATGTGAATGGACTCACTTCTGTCCATTGGTCTGTCCTGGCCATGAATGGACTTAATGAACACCTACACTGACATATGATGTAGGCTACTGTGAACCCTTTCTCTCTCTCTCTCTCTCTCTCTCTCTCTCTCTCTCTCTCTCTCTCTCTCTCTCTCTCTCTCTCTCTCTCTCTCTCTCTCTCTCTCTCTCTCTCTCTCAACTGAAACCTCAGTAAAACAGGTTTCTGTTGATGAGGTTGAACAGTAGGTGTGTGTGTGTTTATGTGTGTGTGTGTGTGTGTGTGTGTGTGTGTGTGTGTGTGTGTGTGTGTGTGTGTGTGTAGGGGGGGGGGAAGAACATGGGAGAGAGCAAGAGAGAGTGGGATAAAGGGGAAGAGAATATATGTATAGACAGAAAGAGAGAGCTAGAGAGAGAGTAAGTGAGAGAGACAGAGAGACAGAGTGAGATGGAGAGAGACACAGAGACAGAGACAGAAAGAGAGAGAGAGAGAGAGAGAGAAAGGGAGAAAGAAAGAAAGAAAGAAAGAGAGAGGGAGAGAAACACAGAGACCGCTAAAGAGAGAAAAAGAGAGAGTGATACTAGCTAACAGAGGGTCTTTGATAAACGTAGACAGACCTTCACTCAGCTCTTATTTACAATTCTTTTCCTGCTCTCACACACACACACATGCACATACACACATGCCCACACACACACACACACACACACACACACACACACACACACACACCATGCACAGCACATATATACATGCATATACAAAGTAAAACACCCACTTTACTCCTACACACACACACACACACACACACACACACACACACACACACACACACACACACACAAACACACAGACACACAGAATAACTGTGTCCAGCTCATGGGGGTCCAGAAAAGCATTAATTGCCCCAGAGATAAGTGGACAGAGAGAGAGAGGGAGAAAAAGAGAAAGAATATGAGAAAGAGAAATCAGAGCTTGATAGAATTAATGGGTAAAGTTAATGTATGTGTGTGTGTGTGTGTGTGTGTGTGTGTGTGTGTGTGTGTGTGTGTGTGTGTGTGTGTGTGTGCGTGCGTGCGTGTGTGTGTGTGCGTGTGTTTAAGGTGTGGGGACTTGGTAGACCACTCTGTGGCCGTTTTCTCTTTCATCTGCTAGAGAGAAGAGGGGGAAAGAGAGAGAAAGAAAGACGAATTATGAACGACGGTTATAGTCATCACAGAGTCATTTCTCACACACACACACACACACACACACACACACACACACACACACACACGTGCACACACAATGTAAACAGTGGATGATTTTGTCCCTGGGGTTTGGTGGCAGAGGAAGGGAGGAAAGAGAGATTGAAGAGGAGGTTATTTCCTGCTGTTTGGTGTACATTCCATCCCTCTGATAGAGGGACACACACAGCCCCTAACATCACCACCAAGTAGGCCTGCACCAAACATAGGGCAACCCCAATTCAACGGTACCACAAACTAAACTTGGACCAGATACCATGACAACTAAACTAAAGACGTACAATTCATTAAACCTGGATTAAATCGATAAGTAAAGAACAATAAGTCAACATGTGTTATTTTGTTGCGTTTCCTCCATAGACTGTATTATGTTTCATCAATGGTAGTTCAGTGTTCGTATTTTTTTATCATATACACAGTAAAACAAACACAGCTGAACCCGGGACAACACCTGCTTCCATGGTTTCTGCAATTCTATATTTTGTGTTGGTATTTATAAAAACAATAAACTTTTTTTTTAAACAGCTGTGTTACCTTTGAACCTAGGTCAACAGAAAGTATGCCCTTTGTTGATGAGGACAAAAGTTGAAGAAAGGGGGTGAATATTTCTATATATAGTTTAACCCTACATCAAAAAGTGAGAAAAAAGCAAAAGCGATCACAACTTAAGAATGCTGAGGCACAGATGTCTCGGATTTATATATATTTATATAATCTCAATGAGTAACAATTATGAAACTATCATATTGTTTGGCTTTTGTTAAGAATGATCTCACACCCCATCACCATTCTTTGAGCAAGAGAAACAAACGGAGACTGTGTCTCAGTTCAGAGCTTGTTTATCATTGCCTAAAAACATGCCCTGTTCCATTTATTCCAATGTATTGTATTGTATGATTTGCTGATGTATTTCCTCATAACTTAATGAGTGTAAAATGTTGCATAGCTTTCAGTCAAAAGTCACATTTTAATTAAATGAACATATAACAGAATATAGTGTATGAGGATGAAATTTAGGAAGGAAATAGTATTAAAGTAGTATTGAAATTGTATTAAAACATATTTAAGATACATTCATTTGAGTTGAGAAAAAATCGGAATATTTCGTTTACATGAGTTATCATAGTAAATTCTGAATTAAATATTAGCTGTAGGTCCTACTCTTCTCTGGGTCTCCCTGTTAGGGCACTGGAAGAACACTCTACCTTTCTGTTTATCCATCGCTGTTTGAGGTCAAGGTTTCCCTGAAAGAATTTAATCCATTACTCTGAGCCGTGTCTCATCCGAAAAAAAAAAAAAGAAACACCTCATCAATATCATTAATTCAGCAATCTTCCGTAGTCCCGTTCCATAAGCCGGATAGTGAATTTGAAGAACAATTAACTATGAATCGGTTTAGAACCATCCCAAGATCTCGACCTAATGAGCTCGTCAACCTACCGCAGAGTGAGCGGTGGGGTCCCCGCCCCCTTTTCACTCTCACCCAAGTCACAGTCAGAGGGGCGGAGTCAGACGCAGATAAACACCAAGAACATAAACATGTTTTGAATAAGAAATGATTACCAGACAATTCTTTTTTTCCAATCATTTATTATTTACGTCATTGTTGTTCACTTTAAGTTGTTCACTCCGCTTGGTTAACTTATTAAGAATAAATGGACCCACAGACTGATTAGAAATCAATAGGTCTCATTTAGAAAGGTCATGGATCAAAGTGCTCTTAACACGGGACTGGATGACATGGAATGTAATGACTGTATATGAAATGACTGGAATGACTGGATGTATATGGAAGCCAGGCCCCAGATACAGTGTTAACAGACAGTGGCAATCTATCGCTGCCTGTAACCGCAGAGCTAGGGACTCAACACTCGACTGATTTATTAATCTGTTAGAAAAATGATGTAGCTCTGTGTCCGGCCGACTAGACTGCCTGTGGTTATATAATTGGCATCTCCCAGTTTATGACACTGCTATTAGGCCTACTGGGCTACACTTTGTACATAGAAACAACACACGCTTTTTCTTGTAGAAAACCAAACAACTAAAAATCCCCCTAACAATTAATTTGTTGGCAGGCCCTAGCAAGACATTAATATTATTATACATCAAGAAAAGTTGGATAAATATTTTTTATTATTATTGTACAGCTTAAAGCATCATTCCTCAAAAAAAAAAGACAGAGAACATTTTATCCGTTTAATTCAGTCACTCAAACGCAAACAGTTTTAAGTTTGTTATTTGTTTTGTCCACGGATGTTGAGGCAAGTTGAATGGCAGAGTGCGGTGGAAGTGCGCGGGATGCAAAAGCAACAGCGCCGTGTGGATGAGTGAAAATATCCAGTTATTTTCTTCTGTGCCTGTAGGTGGCAGCATTCACACGTGCCACAGCGGTCATAAGAACTGGTTTCATAGGAGAACAGACGTTTAGTTAAAAAAGGTTGAGTAAAGTATATGTATTAGGTTCAGGGGTTGGTGTGGTTAAAATCCGGGTAATCACAGATCTGGGATAAACCAACACATCATGTGAACGATCCTCTGAAAAGTCCTAATTATAGTTGCACCTCAATACCAAAACAATTTAAAGACAGAATCAAGCTTACTTTGTAACCTGCATTCTTGCAAAGAAGGAAACATTTTTTATATCAATTTTTATTTTTGTATTGTATTGATGAAACCAACCAACCAGTTACCATGTTAATCTGCCACAAAGCACGACAAGCCATAAGCATATGCCCCAGTCAATAATCCAAAAGTCTAGATCGCTAGACCCCTACAGTCGACACCCATATGATCCAGGCCCCTACCATTTCGACCTACACAGCTGTGTTCAGATCTCTTTCTGGCTGGGACTCAGAAGATGTCAGATGTTAACGCTTGGTTAACTGAAAAGCTCTGGTACTATACAAATAGTTTTCATCCTATCTGATATATATTTATTTAAATATTAACATGCCAAATTGTTACGTATGTAAAAAAAAAAAGGATGGCTGCATGTAGTTTGGTTACTAAGCAACACTAGCCAACATTAAAGTTTTAAGTGGAAGACCCTTCGGATAGATCGATCGGTAAAGTGAAAGAGAGTGTGTGTGTAGAGAGAGGGAGAGAGAGAGAGAGAGAGAGAGAGAGAGAGAGAGAGAGAGAGAGAGATGCGTTTGGCTGTACAGCATTTGCTGCCATAATTATTTCCTCTCATACAGAACACTGTCGCCGTAAAGATTTCCCTAAATAACAAAAAAATCTGCGGATCAGCTGGTATCGAATCACCCGTTACTTAGCAACAGGAAGGAAGAACAATCTCAATCTCGCCCTGGATATATCAGAAAATACTCTGTACTGCAAAAAAAGGGAACAATTAAATGTTTCTGCATGTTCTACAAAGGTGGCAGTGAGCAGCGCTGGACTAGAAAAAGACAGGGTAGAAGGAATTGACATCACGGTCAGCTTCCAACTGTTTCTATACAGTCCATCGTGTGTGGTCTAGCTTACAGGCCAACGCTGAGGAAGGCGAAGCAGTCCCACGTACTTCCTCTTGCTGCTAGATGCTGGAAATGAAATCATTACTGGCTGAGTAAATAGTAATTGCACCTTGTATCCGACCGATTACTTGGGTTTCTGTTTTCGCCTGAGGACGGTCAACAGAAATGCAGATTGGATGCGTGTACAGGTGCCAAAGGTATTGTATAACCCCAACAAAGTAGAGCCTCCACCTGCAGACAGACAGAGCTTTTATAATGGGAAGCTCCCAGTAGCAGTATAGCCAAGCCATCTTTTTAGGGAACTGAAAATTTGATTATTTGAGGAGCCTGTATTAGTCTTAGCAGCAACCTACAAATCGGCACAATTTACAGTGGTATGACTTTTTATTCAGAATTCTGTATTCTCCAATTCTGTTTTCTATACTAAACTAAATTAAATTCTGAGCAAGTTTGGTACATTTGTTTTGTTGAAACGTGATGCAGTGAATGGAAGAAGAGTCCAGCTCCTAATGCAGATTGTTAAATGTGTTTTTTTCTAGTTCTAAAAATGGATATTACCTCTTGTATCCTCCCTCCTCCTCTTCACACCCTCTTACTCTATTTCTCTCTCACTCTCACTCTCTCACACACACACACACACACACACACACACACACACACACACACACACACACACACACACACACACACACACACACACACACACACACACACACACACACACACACACACACACACACAAACTCTCGCTCGCTCTCATTGACTCACCCATATAAAAAAACCCTGCTCATGCCATCTTGTCGACATACCCATATTCAAACCTGCTGGTTACTATGGTACTGGTTACCATGGTACTCAAAAGTCTCCCTTAATCAGCCCTTACCAGCTATTTACACCACACTTCCAAAGTTTCAATACGACTGTATTCCGTTGTCGTCCCCCACCCTCTGTCCGTAAAAATTCCATCTGCATTGACATCACAACTGTCATCACCTTCTGATGGGGGGGTGTTGTCTGAGCACTTCCAGATGCATGCTGGGACGAGGTGCTGCCAGATCAAGCTAAGTTTAACATAGGCTCTTTTCAAGGGTTGTGCTAACGACTCGTGTGTGACTATAGAAAGCCCTCCTTGGCTACATGGAGAGTGGGACCTCACCTCAACATTAAACCCCTCTGGAACCTTCTCCCAGAATGCATATGCTTTGAGTCGGATGAGGGCCGGCCACTGGATAAAGGACAGAAAAGTGAAAGAAATTACACCGAAGGAAGTGATGCGTGGAAGATTCCCTGGATCGGTGTGAACACCCGGTGACCACTGCTACTCCTGCTCACATCACACTACTAGAGATCTGTGAAATAATGTGCCGCTGTGCATGTGCGTTTCTAACATGCGAGTGTTTTCATGTGGGTTGCACTTGTTGTTGATGCACATCGGGAAGTAGCCAAAAGGTGAGATGATGCATGCTCCCTCTTGTGCTCTCTGAAAGGAGCTTGATGCCTTAGTGTTGTTGTCCTAACAACCATAGAGCAGCTTCACCAATCATATGAGCAGTCACTTCCTATTGTTAGTGATGAGGCTTGTGTGACGGCCCCAATCAGGTGTTGGAGTATTGTAGACAAGGTTTTTCCCTGTGCCAGTCCAGAAAATGCACAGGTTTGTGGGAGGTGTAGTCCTTAGTGCTAGAACAGGGCCACCTTCTTCTTTAAGTTGTTCCGCTTCCAGAGAGAGAGGCAATCGAAGTCTTCAATGGTCATTTCAAAGAGATGGTAGAAGTCTTCAGGGCTCAAATATCTCTGGAACGAAAGAAAATGAAAGAAAATGAAATGACATGTAGTTCTATTGATAATATGCTATATATAGATACTGTATATGATGAATATATTATTAATTCGGCTGCAGAGTGTAGTGTAGTCGAAGTTTGCCACCATGTGTAATTAACTTTGAGGACACTTGAACAATTATTGAGGAATATTTAAAATCCTGAGACCTTAGATAGATCGAACCTCTATGCATGTTAGTTTGTTGGTTATCAGTGTGAAATTATTGATTTGTGATCAATACGCTATAATGGTATGTCTTACCAAGGGGGAGCTGGGCTCCCCCGAAGGAGACTTGAGCTCCCATGAAAAGTCCCATTAAAATAGGTTTATTGATACATTGACACATTTATTTGAATATAAAACTATGGGCTACTGTATCAAATATTACAAATCGCTAGGTCATATGCATCGGGGCAACTCGTTATGTGTTTAATAAAAATCTAAATAAAAGAGTGATGAAAAAAAATAACTGTGGTATTAATGCCTGTTGGCGACATAGGTAACGTTAAAGGTATAATATGTTATTTCTTCCACTAGGGGTCTCACAATCAGAAGAATAAGAAAATACATAGTTTGATGACGTCTGAAGTAGCGTGGGAACATGGGAGTTGTCTTCATCACCATTGCCGGTGAAAATCGATCTGACGTGACGTTATTCACGTTAGGTTTAGTCACATTTATTCAAGTTACGTAATTTCATTCTAATGAAATAGCCGCAAGTAGCGTTAGCTAAGTAAACGTTAACTTGGAACTCACCGTTAGATGAGTCGACTACCCAAACACCTGTAGATAATGTTATGTGGCGAATTAAATTGGCCAGTGCTGTTATAGCAGCACATCATAGTAAGCCAGATCAATATTGGAATATCATAACAATAAATTTGGACCTTACTGGATTACTGTCTCCTCTGAAGTTAAAGGGTAGGGGGATATGACGCCATTGACAAGCGACCAAATGAAACGCACCGTTACCTTGATTAAACTACGGATATCTCTGGGTTTGGTAACATACGTCTAGTCGTTTTTTTGTCCCAGTGCGTAGCTACATTTTTCGGTTTGTAACACATATATCTGATGATAAAGCGTTCTCTCCCTGAATGCCACGGTGTAATTCTCACAGTGGACTTACCTCCAGCCTTGTCCTGTCGACCCCTGAGGGCAGCTTGCTCCTCCCCTTGTGAGTCACCACCAACATCTCATAGGGGTAAATCTGTAATCATCCATCCATCAATAGACAACAAACCAATCAACCCGCTAATTGATCAATCAATGAACTGCAATGCGCTGCATTAAATGAGGATGAGGATTAAAGTTGGGTGGTGTATAATAAGATGTGTCGGGGTTAGATGGTTGTAACAGTGTGTTCACAACCGTACCTTCTCATCTATCATGCTGGGGAGGGACTTGCCTCTGTCCATCCTTGAGCTGTCTCCATTCTGGATCACACACACACACACATCCATAACCAAGATTTACATACTATACAATGCAACATTTACAATTGAAGTGAATAATTTGACCGTGTATTTAAATGTAACACACCGTACCTGAAGTCCTGGGTAGTGAGATACAAATGAGAGCGAGACAGAGTGACAGAGAGTGAGAGGGAGCGTGAGAGTTAGCGTGAGCGAGCGACACACATACACACAAGTAACCAGAGCATTAGAAGACTCATTTGTATTGCTAGGAAATTAAGATAGAAAATGTATCAATGGGTGCTCTCATGGAAAAAACCCTAGCTTCCTACCTGGAATTTGTTTGTCGGACTGGAATTCTGCTGACTGGAGACACATACACACACACACGCACACATATACACGGAGAGACGGGTATTAGTATACTAACACACACTATACGGGACGTTGGGATTTGAGATAACCTCAATAGCTGCTTACCCTTGCCAAACTTGTCCCAAAGGATGCTGGCAAATGGGCAGATCTCGAACTGGTGGCTGAAAAGAAGGATAAAGTCAGCAATACATTTGAGTATGACATTCTTTGGAAATTCAGTTATGGCAACAGCAGAAATAAAGAGAAGAATATACTTTATAGCGAATGAAATTTATATATATATATATATATATATATATATATATAGTGATGATATATATCATCTATATATCATATAGATGATATAAAGTGATATAGTGATATAGTTATATATATATATATACACTTACACACATATATATACAGTATATATATATATATATATACAATATATTATTTTTTATACTGTGTGTGTGCATGCGCGTGTGTGTGTGTATGCGCGTGTGTGTGTGCGTGTGTGTGTGTGTGTGTATGCGTGTGTGCGTGTGTGTGCATGCGTGTGTGTGTGTGTATGCGTATGTGCGTACCTCTGCCGACACTTTGGTCAGGGAGAGATCTAGTCTTCTTTCTCAGTGGAGCAGATCCCAGCTCCTCCTTTAGGATGATTTTCCCAAGGTTTGACTTGATCTACAGAACCAGCACAACCATGAGACCAGTAACCATCACAACCATGAGACCAGTAACCATCAGAATCAGGTGACCAGTTACTATCCCAACCATCAGAACCATGAGATCAGTAACCATCAAGACCATTAGAACCACTCATTCAATATCAGCTGGTCCCATATTTGCATTGCCAATACCCCACTCAAATACAGAGACGGATCATTATAAACCTCCCTTAAACGTTTGAAGCTGATTTTGTGCTAGCATTTGAACTACTAGAGGGGTTCTTGCTTGCGATCAACTTATACAGCTCTGATATTACCACTCCCTCTGTGTATGGATGAGTTTGGCTGTCCATCCTGTATCAATTGCACCCCTAGCGATCCTAGGAGGCATCCATCCCTTGAGCGATCGGTCTCAAGGTTTCGTCCTCTTCCCACTGGGTTTTGGAGGGGTGTTATGTATCACTGATCCATGGAGTGAGCTAGTCTACATCAGATCAAACCTGCCCCTAGAGAGGTGTCAAGTTCACATTCATCTGTGTTGAGGGTTAGAGGAGCCCTTCTAAAGACCTTTGACGATAATGATTCAAAAATGTGGTTACACGTTACATTACAGTGTACTAAGCTATATAAAGACGTTCAACAGCATGACTAAATATGTCATCACGTTATGTGACAGCATGTCACTACACAGTGTGGTTAGGGTTAGGGCTTAATGTTAGGAACAGTTGAAAAAAAAGCGAGCTGCACACTAGGTTAGGATTAGGGTCAGACTGTGAACGTTATTATAACATTATCATAACATTATCATATCAAGAACATAGGGTTAAAGGTTGGTAAATTGCTCATTACGTGTGTCGTTACACTGTAACTAGGACACCGTAATGTAAAGTGTTACTGAGAAATGTTCCCCACCTTGTTAAGTTCTTTCGTCTGAAGCTGTTTCAGCTCAAACATGTCGTCGCCAAAGTCTTCCTCCTCTTCATCCTCATTCTTTGCCCCACCCTTCCCCCGCTTTCTCCGCTCCGTCTCTGGAAGGAAGAGGAAAATGTGTTTGAATATAAAGATAAATCAAGAGATTAAATACGACAGGGACTCTTTTTTTGTTTGATTTAGTGCTTGCCATTTGAGAAAAAAGCTAATTGAATTGTCCACACTAGTTTTTGATCTATCCCCGTCATGTAACACTTTGGACAAAGGCAGAGGCTTTTTATTTGCACTAAAAGGCTTGTCAATCAAAAAGGGGTCAATAAAAAAAGAATCCCCAAACTATCGTCATAAAATAACACATTGTGGCAGAAAGGGCTGAGAATAGATTTTCAGACAAATATTTGAAATGGTTTGAAATTGTTGATTTCTGCATATGAGGAGCATTCTCATATGCAGATTCCCAATCATATTTGCCAACATGTCAGCTACTATTGCTCCACATATTTGTTACTTTTTTTGGCTACGACCATCTTGCTTAACTTGACCATTCAACTTCTATTCGTAATTACAAGGATATTTTATACAATAGTCTTTGCTCCCTGCAGCACACAATGATCATGGATATACAGTGCATGAAATCTCAAATCTAAATTGGCATCTTCAATAAAAGAATTCATTGCTGCCTGCAATTGCTCAACAGTATCACGTGACTGACGGCATGTCGTCACACTGTGTCATCAAACGCACATACCTCACATTGCAGCGACTGTATTGTACCCTGTTGAAATTGCCAGCAGTCCGACAACTTATGGAATGGCAATTCCAAATTATTTTCAAGTATATCAGGGCCTTAAGCATGCTGCCGTTGGTATTATCCCTATAACCGTTGAGCAGTGGTCGTACCAACTACAGCCTGGGAGGGCGGGCAGGGCCAAAACTCCGTCTCGATCTTGGAGGGCAGGCTGGGGTCGGGGGGCTGGGCAGCGGGGAACTTGGACGACTCGATGATCAGATCCTCGATGTGTTTCCCTTGCGGCAGCGCAGGGGGTGACACGGTCTTATAGATGGGAGGCTTCTTGTAGATGTTGCTCCCATTGTCTGCACACACAGCAGGACAGAGTCAAGATAGAAGAGAGGAGAGGAGAGGAGAAGAGAAGGGAGGAGGGGAGGGTAGGAGAGGAGGGAAGAGGAGAGGAAGGGAGACGAGACGAGAGGAAAGAAGAGGAGAGTAGAGGAGGGGGGATAAGGGGAGAAGAAAGAGGGGAGAGAAAAGGACAGAGAGGGGAAATAAGAGGAGAAGATGGGAGAGGAGGGGAGAAGAGAAGAGAGGAGGGGAGAAGAGAAGAGAGGAGGAGGAGCAGGGAAGAGGGGAGGGCAGTTACCTGGCCTGTGAAAGTGTTGCATGGTGGTGTTGGTGGTAGTGGTGGTGGTGGAAGAGTGTGTGTGGGGTGTGTATGTCGGGGTCCGGCCGGCGGTAGAACTGGGAGAGGACCCAACTGGAGTTCTATTCTCGGGCCACTCGCTGGACCCTTTAGACAGAGCATTCTTGAGAAAAACAGCTGAGTGTCAGAAATCCCATAAAACTCAACGTCAATGTCAAAGTCTCATGTAACTCTATCATTCCCATCCTCCCTTTGCTGGAGAGAAGGAGGAACAGGCCTTTATCACAAAGGTTATCATAGGGGTGAAAACAGCTGCAGCTCATTAGGTTAATTATTGGTCTCTAGGCATCCTATAATTAGCGTCATGAGATACACCTGTGTTCATCCCTACTATTACACACCTCTGTGATCTGTCCTGTTTGGCCTCTTCCCAACCAGCCTCGCCCACCAAACAAAAGCAACTGAGTGGTGGGC
The DNA here is from genome assembly GCA_026745465.1 of Lota lota. Classification (NCBI taxonomy): domain Eukaryota; kingdom Metazoa; phylum Chordata; class Actinopteri; order Gadiformes; family Lotidae; genus Lota; species Lota lota. Next base: position 1,539,875 of record JACYXH010000087.1, on the reverse strand, counting down.
AGAGACCCATTGAAACAGCTAGTGTTTAACGACTCTTTAATTATGACTAGACAGCTATTTTGCACTTTAGCTGCACTTTCTGCCGTCTCTAAAGGTAGGCTCACATAACACGCGAACCAATAGATTTGCAGGAGAGTCCAAAGAGACGTTTCATGTTTTAAGCTGTGACTGATTTTTTATTTGCTGTGCTTGAGAACCCAACGCCGACCTTGTGGCATGCACGGTGCCACTAGGCACTTCTCCAGTGAACGCACCTTTAGCGGTAAATGACCATGGGATAACACTGGAGTAGAAACTATTACAGGACAGATAATCATTACAAAGAAAGTGATCAAATTCTTTCACTTTTCTTGAAGATTCTTTATGATAAGTTTTAGCAGAAGCATCAAAGAATTTTATAATTTTTTAGTAAATAACTATTTACGAAAGCTATAGAAAGCCAGACAGACAGACAGACAGACAGACAGACAGACAGACAGACAGATCTGGCATACCTCTGCTGATGGAGGAGGGGAGAGAGAGCGAGGAGACAAGGACCTCTGGACAACAAACAGAAAGACAGGAAGAGATTAGCAGTCTGCACTGTTTTTCAGTGACATCCATGACATCATGGTTATGTCATGGCGGAGTTGCTAGCCCAAGGAAACCTTTCAGTTGGCAGAGCCATAACGATTTTAATTACTTTAAATCGTTTTTAGAAGAGACAACAATAAGACAATAATCATTCAACCTTTTTAGGGAAGATGCTAGACCTGACCATTTAGGCTGGCACGAATGATACTTTGTCATATCCCCTTTTCTGGAATTTCATTATCATTGTAGATTATGGTAGTAGGGTATCCTGGAAATAGGATCATTTATAGTTTAACATAAACTCTAATTTTGGTATTACAATCTATTTTCAACCTTGTAGGTCAGCCATATGCAATCAAATGCTCTATAGCATTAGGATCATGGCCCCTGGCCCCTCCTCCTAGGTGTTCTACAGAGGAGTACCTCGGGACTGTAGCTGTAGTGAAGCTGGTACATCATCAGGTCGGGTCTCTCTATGTCCAGAATGGCCTTGTCTCTGGGCAACGCAGCCAAGTCCTTATAACCAATGACACCATCCTCCACCCTGGCCTGGAGGACCACATGAAGACATTTAGAGAGGAATAAAGGTAGATACAGAGAGTGTGTGTGTGTGTGTGTGGGGGGCGGTCTCACCACTATTGCTGCTGCAGGGGATCCTGGAACGTTGGCACCTCTAAGTGACAACACACTCCCTGGTGATGTCCTGGTCTGCTGCTACACACACACGCACACACACACACACACACACACACACACCTATAAATTAAATCACACTAATGATCTAATTAATCTATCTTTCTTTCTAACTTAGCTTCTGCACAGGTGCTGTACAGCTCTGGCAAGAGGTATGGATCTGATAGTGACAATGGTAATATTTTATTTGAGCTCATGTACCTTTTGCATCATCATCATGGTGACTTGACAAGTCCAACTCTTAGGAGACACTGACACTAGGGGAGAGAGAGAGAGAGAGAGAGAGAGAGAGAGAGAGAGAGAGAGAGAGAGAGAGAGAGAGAGAGAGAGAGAGAGAGAGAGAGAGAGAGAGAGAGAGAGAGAGAGAGAGAGAGAGAGAGAGAGAGAGAGAGAGAGAGAGAGAGAGAGAGAGAGAGAGAGAGAGAGAGAGAGAGAGAGAGAGAGAGAGAGAGAGAATTCAGATGACAACAGGCTTGAAGCTTCTGGTTGGCACCCACTTGATACCAAGACCCACCCAATTAAAAAAACTATATCTTTTTTTAAAGATTACGGTCATCTTAAAACATCAAACAATTTGGTATAATAGTTGTGATTGTTTTAATAGCAGTGGATGGGATGCATGCCAAGTTTAAGTGTTCTTTGCAGGATTGAATCACTCGGTTATAGCCTGCGTGCTGTTTGATTGCAGACGTCAGCAACAGATATAGTTGAGATGGTATTTAAAGTGACAGACAATAGGATCTAAACACCATTAACATAACACATCACAGAAGGATGTATCCAATACGAACCTACAAAATATCTAGTCAGATAGGCAAAAAGTATATTAATATGCATTTCAAAGTCAGCTCATAAACTCAGTCTTGGAAAGGTTAGTTCGTACTTCCTCAAAGTCAGAAATGGCGTCAACAGGCCCTGTCACCGTAATGAGAGCAGTCTGGCTTGGTCACCCGCTTGGCTACGTAGCCAGGAGGGATAATAGATGTTAGTGATGCGTGATTCATGAACGATTCTTTCCAAAAGAACGAATCTTTTGTGCGATCCAGTACGTACGATTCGTATCTGCGAGTGGATCGTTCATTTCGTTCTTGGTTTTGCGCATGCTTATCACTTTATAGGGACCCCTTTTCTGTGTGGTGTTTAAATGTGTGTACTAAAGTAGATCCTCAGACACATTGTTTCTTCATGTGCCAAATTAAACCTAATTATGGTGATTAGGAAAATGAGAATGTTAGCTATATTGTGTACTGTTTGTCTTTGAAGATTGCAATGGATTTGATGAAACATAATTTTCTGACGCTTAATGCCCACTTTGATAACCCTTAATAAAATACTTACAAGTAAATTATGGATTCATGTTGTCCAGAACTTTTATACTAATGCAAAGCAATGAGCCTTGGTCACCTAGGGACCATCTTAGATCTAAACACTAGCATGCAGTTCCACCACGTAGCAAGCATTTAGAACCAAGGTGGAACCAAGATGGCCACTAGGTGAATTAGGCCTTAGTGACTTCTCCATCTTCCCTAACACACTGCCGGTAGGTAACAAAGCCCTCAAAAACATGGTTATTGGTGGGCATAGTTAACAAGTTATTGCTACCTAAAGTGTTGGTTGACAGTAGCGTGCCTTTATTCAAATGCATGTTTGCTGTTGATCTTGCAAGCAACATCTCTATATTAATTGGACCATTGGCTAACATAGTCCAATGCAGAAACTATTGTGTATGATGGACGGCCCAGGTAAAGGCCAACCGGATTTTCTCTGATTTCTGGCTACACTGACATTACGGAAGACATGATGTTGAGGAATCAAATAGAAAAACATGTCTCCTAGAATGAGTGAGGTTATACAAGGTCAAATGTTGTTTTGTCTGCTTCCCTTTGTCCTCATGAGAGAATTGACTCCAGGTCACCTGACTGTGGAGAACCAACCAGAACAGGCCTTCTGGACAGAGGGACATACAGTGTAGTCATGATGACACAACAACTTGTGCAGTTCAACTCTGACAAACACACAGCGGTAGAGAATGCTAGAGGGGTGCCTGGACCCCACTATGATAAAGAAGTGATTAACAGAACTCAGGCATTAACAGACCTCTGCTGTATACATGGGTGTGATATGGTCTTTGATCAGAACTCTATCAAAATGTAGATAGACATTCTCTTGTCTTCGACAGAACTCTGGACTTTGGCTCTATATATAAATGGAATATATATATATGGAGGGGAAATAGCAGGTTTCACACTGAACAGTGAAATAGTGCTGAGACTTTGTCCGGTACAGAATAAACAAAACAAAAGAAAACACAAACACAAACACACAAGCGCACGTGCACTCACACAAACACCAAACATAATACATAAACACTCATAAACATACAAAAACACACATGAACATACACAAACACACACACACAAAACAAACACAAAACAAACACAATACACAAACACACACTCACCAAACGTAAATTCCTAAATACACAAAACCACAGAACAACCAATGGCCTTACCTCATGGAGAAGATCATGTCTGTGTGTCTCAACGACTGTGCAGTCTGATGCCCACCCTGCAAAACACACACGCGCACACACACACACACACACACACACACACACACACACCGATACATCAGTAAAAGAAAAACCACTACAGTGAGAAATCTGTGACAGTTAAAGGGGTGTCTGTCTCTGTAACTACCTAAGTGTCAGTTGCCCCTCAGTGAGCAGTCCTGAAACAAGAGTGCCAGTATGGTTGGGCTAAAACCTCCTCCAAGCCCTGTTCCCATGGGAAAAGGTGAAAGCCAAGCATGGCAGGATATTTGGAGCATATAGATTTGGCCCCCTGGATCTCTGAGAGAGGTCTGGTGTCTTCTAATGACCTGGGGTGATCAATGGGCGCATACATCAGTGGAGGAGGAGAGCTGTAGGGTTAGCCGATCATTTGGCTGGCTCATGTCACTGGATCCCACACACCGTGCGGTAGTACATTGAGATGGCGTCACCTTAAGGACCGTAATGCTTTTTGAATTGAACTAACACCAAAGCCGCACTGAGGCACCATGTTTACATTCAGCCTTACAAACACCACAAAACACCGCTGGTATCATTTATCGTCATCATTAGTATTATTGGTGACCTACGCAGACGCAGGAGGTAGGAGGCAGTGCCTTGCTAAAGGACTCTCCAAAAGTAGCCTGAAAACACTTCTAAGCGGTGACCTCTGCAGGACACCTTGGGTCGATCAGGGACCCATTAAACAGAGGTTAAGGAAACACAATAGGACCTGGGGGATGCTTTAGGGTGATGCATCAGGCTGGTTTAAAGGGCACATCCGGACTAACAGGGTTATGTTTTTAACTGGACTCACTGGCCAGTGTGTCCATAAGGGGACACACTGGGATGGTCCAAAAGGGACACATGAAGCCAAAGGGAGACCTTCAATGATAAGGAGTTAAGGAGTGTCTGAGGTCTTATAGTGATACATGAAATTATGTTAAGGACTAGCATATAAGGTCTTAAAGGGACACATTTAATGATGTTAAGGAGTGTCTGTGGTTTTACAGAGACAGATGAAATGATGTTAAGGAGTGTCTGAGGTCTTATAGGGACAGATTCATTGATGTTAAAGAATGTTTTATGTCTTAAAGGGACACATTCAATGTTGATAAGGAACGTATGACGTCTTGAACGGATGTAAATTACATCTAGGAATGTTTTCGATCTTAAAGGGACACATTACCTACACCTACATTACCAAGACAAATTCCTTGTATGTGTAAAAAACGTACTTGGCAATAAAGCTTTTCTGATTCTGATTCTGATTCTGAGTAGGCCAGTGATTAAGGGATATCTCAGGTTGGTTCTTAGAGAGACCACTGGGATTGTGTCCTGGTCTCAACTGAGTAGAAGGTTGAGCTGCATCTGCATGTTGCTAGGTAGCAAACAGAGCTGTCCAACCCACTGAGAGGAATGAAGCAACACTCTTCTAAAATAGACCTCCCACCTACAGACCACCCGAACAGAACGTGTGTTTTTGTGAAATTGCTGTGTCCAAAACAAGAATGGCAGGGCTGAGGTAGGAGGAGTAGACGATAAATGATCCTGCTTCTATTACACACACACCCACACACACACATGCACACATAGGCATGCACACATGCAAGCACACACACACACACACACACACCAACACACACACACCAACACACACACACACACAGTCCAGTCTGGTCGCCCGGTCTGGATTTGTTATGGCTGGATGAAAACCAAAGGAGCCACTGGAATGTAATGTCACTGTGGAGGGAAATGCTAAAAGAAGGTTCAACAAAGCCAAGTTGCCTATACAAGATTACAAGACAGAGATCTTTTAGTCAGTGTTGTAATGAGTCCTAATTAAAAACACTGGGCCTTCAAAAAGGCAATCCCCCCCCTAAATCCAGAGGGAAAGCCATGAACGCCTGGAGCAAATGTTCTGATTGGTCCTCTGCTACCGGCATAAACACAAACAAGAGCGAGAGCGTCACATCGTTATTTAGCCTGATTGGCTGGAGTTTTTTTAACAGCGAATGCCGCGGCCTTATTCGAAAATCAAGTGCTGCCGAGCCACGGCCAGACTGATATTATTTGCAAAACGCAAACTTTAAGATCTGGATGGCCTCACGTGGCTGTTTTCACTGCATCTATCATATACATGCTGAGTCACTGTCATTACAGACAGTATGCTGAGTCACTTCAGATTCACAGCCTTATTTCTGCTTCTTGTCTGTTATTATTCTGTTTATTCTGTCTCTCTGCATGTTGAGGCTGTCATGTGTTGGTAAGAATGGGGAACCACTACAGATCAGTGGCCGGATATCCGATTTGATATAAAATCGATATATCAGCTGACCTAAAATAAAGTATTTTAGAACCCAACCATAACCCATTATCAATAGAAGCCATGCCATGGTTACTCATGTATCACATGTGTCTATATATATTACAGTAATGATGCAGCTTATCACAAAAATAACATTATTTTACTAAAATAAAATATGTTCTTATTGAATTTTTTTGTCAATAATTTGGCGGACCACCACAGGTTGGCAATTGCTATTTTTTGTGATAAATAAATTATATAAAACAATACATTAACTATTTGCATGACATGATACATATAGTATACACAAAACACACAATTTGACACTAAAACGTTCACAAACTAGAAAACCCTACCAAAACACCAGTGTGTATTGTGTGTGTGTGTGTGTGTGTGTGTGTTTGGCAGCCTCTTATCTCCGCCCAGTACGCAGGTTACACCCAGTGAACCTGACGGCCACTCTCATTGGCTGACACAGGCGGTGCACCAGGCAGGCAGGCAGCAGGTGGAACACGTTGTTTTGATTTTGACTGCAGAGTTCTTCTCAAGACACTTTGAGGAAGACAACCATCTGCGCTGTACTGGACTCCCTTCAATAATTAAGATGGAAGTCTGCAAAGAAAGACTGATGTGAAATCCCAGCATACCACATGATACCATGGTCATGTCCCTTTAGGCAAGACCTGCACGCCAAGACGAGAGGAGCATGCGATGGAAATGTATTGTCAAAAAAGTTCTCTCAGTAACAGCTTGTGTGTGTGTGTGTGTGTGTGTGTGTGTGTGTGTGTGTGTGTGTGTGTGTGTGTGTGTGTGTGTGTGTGTGTGTGTGTGTGTGTGTGTGTGTGTGTGTGTGTGTGTGTGTGTGTATATAGGCCAAGTCTAACTGATGTTATCTATTTTAAGGCGCTTGGAGTGTTGTTGTCAATGTTTAACCACAGTTGTTATGATCTTCACTCACACCAAGGTAGTTACAAAGAGTAAATTCAACTTCATTTTAAGAAGCTAATGCACTGTCGAATCTCTCTTTTGAGTTTAATCGATCCACTATTATATCTTTTTTTAAGACATTTGAATGAGCCTACACAAATATGATCAGATCAGATGTCTTTGTATTAGTGGAATATAGACTATCAAATCTAAACTCTTAGCACATTCATTGCATTGAGTTACATATTTACAAGCTCCAGCTTCAAGTCTAATGCATGCTAATGATTCAACCCATCAAAGACTCAAACACAAGAAGGACAAAAACAAATTATGTGCATAATCAACAAAGATAGAAAAGCAATCTTTAATATTTTCTATTTTAGATTTAATGTAATCACTTTAATCACTTAGGGTGTTTTGTAATCCTAACACCTGAGTGTGTGGGAACAACATCCACTCATCACACTGTGGCCTGCTAGACCTGATCGAGGTGAAAGGAGATGCAGTGGGTACTGGTGACTCCAGCTGAATGATGGGACACACCCACATGTTTTCACCCTCATACATATCCTCCTAGCACATATTGATGTGTTACATTGCATCATGTATTAGTACACTGCTGAACAAAACAGCCTCATGTTATTGGTGCCCCCTCCATGCTCAGGCCCCCTTGGAGCCCAGCTGTAGCCAGAGATAAGGCCTCAGTCTGGGGCACGTGCAGCACCAGCAGCCCCTGAATCCCCCAGCACCACGCGGAGCTGGGGCCTAAGAGTCTGCCAAGAAAGTGAGCAAGTTGTCGTCATAGTTACAGAGGACCCATATGTATCTGCATGCACGTATGCAGACACATACACACACACACACGCACGCACACACACTAACACACACTAACATACACGCACATACATATGAGACAATATTCACACACATGCAAACTCACTTCTATATACACACACACACCATATTGTTCCTACATGCCTATGTGTAAATCCTCTACACTAAATCAGAACGTTTTGTTAGCCAGGTCCTTGTTTGTTAGCTCATGTGACCTAGATTTCCTTTTGTGAGAGTGAGCGACGTGTTCCATGAAGTTATGACATCAGCATCCATTCGAGCAGCAGATGAGATGAATGTAAGCATGAGTGTGGATTCTATTCCTGGTCTTTCTACTTGTGCAGCAGCAGCAGCAGCAGAGGATGGAGGAGAGAGAGAGTTTTTGTTTTGTAACAGGACTGCTGATGATTCATCTCTTCATATAGAGAACAGGACAGCACATCCAGAGTTCATTTTTGCACTAGATTTGGTTACCCTGTATCATGCTTTTTAAAACATCTGTAACTGCTATACTATAGTCATACTTTTAATGATAAACACATTTCTTGGTAAATAGAACATGGGTAACAACTACGGTCCTTCTATGGCTAGTTCCAGTGTTTAAAAAAAAGAATGTATTTCTTTATATTATTTGATATATTTCCATGCCAATAAAGCCTTAAGAATCTTGACAGACAGACATACAGAAAGGTCCAGGGGCAGAGTTGTGTCTGGCAGAACAAAACACTGTATTCGCAACTATGCACACGGTCCCCAATCCCTGACGACAAAACTAAGCCGCAGACATGCGAACACACGCGCACACACACACACACACACACACACACGCACATACATCGATTTGGACACACACATCCAAGTCAAGTGGCTCGATAACGTAAAGGTTAAAGGTCAGCCCGTGCTGAACTTCATTGTTTATCAAAAATCCCCCCAAAATGAAGAAGAGAATCCTTATTTTGTGGATAATTAGTTTTTATTTATCATACACTTCCCTCTTTCACATTCTGGCTGTCTCCCTCCCCTATAGGCCTATATGCGTCGGAGAGAAATAACGGAACAGAAGAGAGAGAGAGAGAGAGAGAGAGAGAGAGAGAGAGAGAGAGAGAGAGAGAGAGAGAGAGAGAGAGAGAGAGAGAGAGAGAGAGAGAGAGAGACCTAGTGAATCTATGGCGGTGAATAATGAATTCCTAGTCCTCTGAGAGCTAGAACGCCTGAGGAAGGAGCGGCTCTTTCTAAAGGCTTCATAAGGCTTTCTGCTGCTTTCTGTCACCAACAGACACACTGAAACAGAGTAACACTGACTTACTCACTTTATAGGCCCACGCCTTCTGTCTATCTAATTGTCTGTATGTCTATCTGTCCGTCCGTCCATCCATAACTCTGAAAAAGTTATGGATGGATTAATTCTATACAAAAAAAATCACACATTATCCCAAGAATACCACAGCAGTTAAAACCCAGCCGTACACCAAATTCCACTCAGACGATAATAGACAGACGCATTTCCCATCACAGTCTGGTCTACATAGGCTCACTTTGGATAGGGATTATGTCCGCCCAGCAGGTGTTCAGCCATCACCCAGCAGTAGCGTTACATAATAAACCATGCTTTTCCTAATCCATCTCTCCACCCCCCCTCTCCCTCTCCCTCTCCCTCTCCCTCTCTCTTCATCCCCAACTCCTCCGCTGCAACCTTCCCCTCTGAAGCGATACCTTGGTGGCGGGCGAACGTCTTTAAGAAGAATACTCTTACATAACACACACACACACACACACACACACACACACACACACACACACACACACACACACACACACACACACACACACACACACATACACACAGAGGTACAAGGGGCTGAAGTGAGCATGTGCCGGGATACAGATGTGTGTTAGATGGATGGCCAACAGTTTTTGTCCATCTGCGGAGCGAAGGGAGGAAGGGGGGCGATGCCGGGATCAGAGTAGTCTACCAACATCACACCGCTGAACATAATCCTGACCATGGCTGTCCCACACAGTAGCGGTCCCGGGGAAGGTCAGCTATGGCGCCAAAAAATAACCCTATGTGGTGAATATACTAGACAGAGTAACAAGAAAATAGCAGTTGATCAAAATAGAGTCTTACCTGGAATATATTCGCTTGAAAATTATAGAAATCCCCTTTTCGCTTCCAAAACAGTCCCGAGGTCGCGAACTGTGTGACAGAGTGTGTGCGCGCGTTTTCCAAGGCAACGGAGTCACAAGCGCTGTGTGTGTGTGCGAGTCTGATAGCAGCAACGTGCGTTTATGCTGTTGATGCGCCTCCGTCCCAACGTCACCCCCCTCCCCTCCGGGTGAGTCCACTTTGCAGTTGGGCGGGGGGAGGGTGGGGGGCTCTAGCGCTGTCAAGTTGGTGACGGTGCATTAGAGCCACTGGTATGTTTTCAGTTTCGATTTCAATTACAAATCTTGAAATCTAAAGACAGTGAATCATTCATAGCTGGGCAGATTAGTATGAAATAAAATATAGCATTAATATGTTTTTACTTTTTCATTAAGTATGTTTCTTAATATGTAAAATAAATTGCATATTAGCTTTTTTATATATAGAATGGGCTGTAAATAAATACATAGCTAAATTTAGATGTACAATTATCTAGTAATCCATTGTCATTTAATTATTACTTTATTACAAATAATAAATATAATTATAATAGTACTATACATAAATTAATGGCCTATGATGTAGGGTAAATTATAGAAATAAATACAGTATGATTTGAATGAATATTTTCAGTTGTTTCTCGGCCAGCTCCATATATCCTCTAGTGTCATTTAAAATCGAAGAAATGCCTCTTTCCCCCTTCATCTCAGTGAGTATGTTACCGTGAGGCTGACTGCTGAGCTTTTGTTGCCATTCACCACAAAGGCACCTCTTACACACCGCCTGACTGGATGTCTGGAAGAGCTGGTCTCTTGTGTCAGCCTGCTAATGGCTCTGTGGGCTCAGGGGACTGCTTTTATTAAAACCCACGGACCTTAATTTGATAAAGACAAGAATATGAGGAGCAAGCCATTTGAAACAGTAGGGCAGAGCCCCTGCCCCAAGGCCTCCTGGGTAAAGATTAAAAAAGGTCTTTATAGGTTGTGATGAATTAAATGAATAAAGACAAAACATTTTGCTGACTGGTTCTGTTATTAGTACTGCTTCCTTCCAACAAGAAGGTCCTGGGACCAAACCCTTTAAGAGTGACTAACGTGTCTGCTGAGGTTTCTTCATACGTCCTAAGCATGGTAGGTGACAGAGATCGATAACGATATAGAGACACAGGCGAGGAGGAGAGAGAAGTGAGACAGAGTGATTTTCTGTCTTTTTTTATAATGATTATTATTATTATCCTATTAATACATTGTTGTTTTTCTTTTGCAAGCTTTGGCAACGCATTTCCTTTTTCTTCTGTCGTGCCAATAAATCAAATAAAGTTGAGATTGAATTGAGTGGATGACAGAGGCCCATCAGGACGTCCAGGTAACGACCTGGAGGGCGCTCTGTGCGGCCCGCCGGATCGCCTGGTCCTCGTGCGCTCCCGTCCGGCTGTTCAGCACCGGGACGTGTTCCAACAGGTTGCACCGTCCGCTAGGGGCCTCGGCAAGCGCCGTGAGGGCCCTCAGGGCGTTGACACACACCGCCCGTTCCTCGCTGGTCACCAGGAGCAGGAGACGAGGGAGGGCCCCCGCCATCAGAGCCTGGAGTTTACCTGGAGAGGAGAGGAGAGGAGAAGGGGGGGGGGGGGGGGGGGGGGGGGGGAATGAGAGGAGAGGAGAGGAGGGGGGAGAGGAGAGGAGGGAGGGAGGGGAGAGGACAGGAGGGAGAGAGGACAGGAGGAGATGGGGAGGAGAGGAGGAGGAGAGGAAAGAAGCAGGGAAAGTTGAAGTTTCCATCGAATTAGTCTTTCAATGTGTAAGATGCGTGCGCGCGTGTATGTGTACCTTTAGTAATGATGACGGTGTTCATTAATGTACCAGCAGCATTGGCCTGGACCTCTGGGTCTGAGTCCGACAGCAGGTCCACCAGGACCGGCAGGAGGCCTTCATCACACACCCTCTCCTTCCCCTCCAGAGGTACACTGAGGAGACACACACACACACACACACACACACACACACACATATGAATGGAAGACCAGACGGCTCATGAGTGACTGGTGCTCTGCAGGTGTCACACATCATCTGAGTGTTGCTACCTGATGGCCAGAAGAGCGTTCAACGCGGCCCTACGGACTTCCAGGGAGGGCTTGGAGAGCTGCTTGCCCAGGACAGACACCCCGTTACAGGCTAGGGCGGGCAGGGGATCCACCCTCACACACAGGCTGATGGTAGAGAGGAGCAGGGTCTGTATGACCTCGTCTTCCTCCTTGGTGACCTTTGCCATCAGGCGCGGAAAAAGGTCCATAGACACGATTGACAATGCAGCTGGAATGACACAGACAGAATTAAGATTAGTTGTTTAATCTGGGTAAGAACCACAGGATTCATTCTTGAATCTGGATTCAAATCACAGGATTGTGTTTTTAATCTGGATTAGAACCTCAGGATTATGTTTTTAATCTGGATTACAACTACAGGTTTAGTCTTTTAATCTATATTAGAACCACAGGATCAATATGTTATTCTAGACTAGAACTACAGGATTAGTATTTTATTCTGGATTAGAACCACAGGATGAATCTATCACTCTAGACTAGAACTACAAGATTAGTCTGATAACTACATGTTCAGTGTGATGATTAATCTGGATTAGGACCACATGATTGATATATCATTCTAGACTAGAACTACAGGATGAGTCTGCTAACTACAGGTTCTGTGTGTTATTCTAGACTAGAAATACAGGGTTACTCTGTTATTCTGGATTAGAACTACAGGATTAAATGATTCATCTGGATTAGGACCACATGATTGATATATCATTCTAGACTACAACTACAGGATGGGTCTGCTAACTACAGGTTCTGTGTGTTATTCTAGACTAGAAATACAGGGTTACTCTGTTATTCTGGATTAGAACTACAGGATTAAATTATTAATCTGGATTAGGACCACATGATTGATATATCATTCTAGACTAGAACTACAGGATGGGTCTGGTAACTACAGGTTCTGTGTGTTATTCTAGACTAGAAATACAGGGTTAGTCTGTTGCTTTGTTGCCATGGTACCTGAGGGGAAGTTGGCCATTCGGTTCAGGGTCCGGTGGACGTTGAGTTTACAGGCATGAAGCGACTCATCTATCAGCTCAGCCAGAGGAGAGAGAACATCACAGCACAGGAAGGCCTCTCTAGATGGAGGACACACACACACACACACACACACACACACACACACACACACACACACACACACACACACACACCAACATCATTATGAGTCAATTAACCTCAATGGCAGAACAGCTAAACATTGCATAGCTGTTCTGCTGCATGTGCTATGCATCGCAACATTGCATGTTGTGGTTTGTTGTAGTTAGCCTTTAATCCAGCACTTTTCACTGAAGCCGGTGATTTTGTTCCCAAATAAATATCCATAAATCCATGGCTCATTCCACAAGGTTTTATTTCTTATCTAAATCAAATCAAGCTTGGGTGCATGTTTAGATGGTGTTAAGTTACGGATGGAGAAGAGGATGTGATGCTATTAAATAATAAATTGAGTGGATGCAAGTGGACTTTTTATAGATAATTTAAAATAATTAAATATCATACATGTGATCACATCATGCATTGGCAATTGCACAATTCAATTCAACTAATTAGAAAGTCTGTCTTGACACATTTTGATAATGACTTTTTAGAGTTTAATCACTCAGTCACTTCATTGTTTTCATCTGTGTGTAGATCCCCTGCCGTTTCACAAGAGGAAATAGAATACACGACATACTTTGGTTCCGTTATGTCAGAAGCAGAGACCAATCAATGTTACCTGCCGACACTGTGGGCGACCAGAAGAAAGACAAGCTCCGAGGTTCTAGTCCGGATCGACGGCTCGTTGTCTCTTAGCAACAGCTTCAATTGCTCCAGACATCCTGCATGGTCACATCGCGTTCACGTATGGGATGTTGTTGAATCATTTTTCACAAGAAATTACAGTTCACCTTATCGGCCACAGGCAGCGATGGGGACCTAATACCGTAGTTTACACTTCAACTTTTGCATCAGTAATATAAGCTCACATAACCTCCTCAACCTAATAAAAACCACCATGGCTTTTACCGTTTTTGATCGCTTGATATGCCTTTTCAGGGTCGTGTGCGAGGTCGCAGAGCGCCGCTAGAGACCGCTGTCGCGTCAGTATGTCCGGGTGTTGGAGCTCCATGACCAGCTTTGGAAGAGCCCAGCTCCCGTAGGCGACACGGGCCAGGTTTGAGTCGAGAAGCGACGGTAGCCGCTCCGATATCCGCACATTGGCCATCCTGTCGAAACGACAGACCGAAAATAGTCCAACATATCATAACGTACCTTTTCTTTTAGAGCTGCAACAACGGAAGGGATGGACAAGTTACCTGGTGTTAGGTCGGTCCTACTGTTTGTAAGAGGTCCTCTGCCGTTGCCTAGTAACCTTTCTAAACACCGTTCGATCAAGTTTGCGTACATTGTTTGCAGTACGTTGTTAACGATATTTAACAAAGAAAAAGTAAACCAAGTAGTTTCAATATAGTTTATTTTGTTGATACACTAAATACATTTGTAATCGTAATATATCCATGTACTTCGTACAGCCTACATGTGAATATGATGTATGCACAGGCATATCAAACAGGCATTAACACATGCAAATGCATGTGATGGTCACACGGTAGTCGCGCTGTTTAGCCCTTGCACGGGTGCACACGGATAGAAACACCCTCAGTATCTGTTTTAGTGATGGTCCCTTTCCCCACAATCAAGGACTTTTGATTCTTTGAACAATCAATGTTAATTACAATCTAACAAAGGATTGCATAATGTAAACGTATGCTATTTCTGTTCAAATCTAACTTTGTGTCATTTGGAATACAATACAATGATTGACTCGCCTACTTTTGACTCGCCTACTTATTTACACCACTCTCAATTCTATACTTTCAAATAAATAACATCTTGAAACTGTACAACGTCTTAAATGATCAATTATTAGTTATCTCCTTTATGACAAAAAAAATAATCCTAAAAGGTGCGTTCTCTTCACAACGAGAACACATTCCCACCACTACATCCCATCAGCTGTGTCGTCAGTACAGACTGTGAATGGGTAAGGTGCAGGGGTTCCTCATCTTCCCCAGGAGGCTGTCCGTCAGCGCCTGGCTCTGGATGCGTTGCCAGGCGTACCGAGGGTTCTCCACAGGCGGCGGCTCGCTGGGCTCCACCGCCTCCAGCATCTCCCCATCCCGGTCCCGCTGGACGCCGTCCGGTACCAACTGCGCCAGCATGTTGAAGCAGACGCCGTCGCTGCCTCGGGAGGACTGCAGGCGTCTGGGGTGGTGCTGGTGATGGTGGTGCTGCAGGCCCAGCACGCCCAGCGCGGTAACTTCGTGGTCGTAGTAAAGGGACCCTAGGGCCTCCTGCACCACCATGTTGGAGGCCCACATCAGTGAGTGGGTCTTCACCGCCCCCGCTGTGGGGAGATGGTGGCGCAGGGCGGGAGCTGGGACACACACACACACACACACACACACACAGGTTGACAGACAGTTTGGATTTTCAGTAACAGGTAACTCAATCAATCTAGATCAGTACTTTGTAATCCATGACATCACTTTCATCTCGAATAAGTTGTTTCCTTTTCAGGGAGCACCTTGAGTACCTTTAACCAGGAGAACCCAGAGCTGCTGTTTGGCATTGGAGAAGATGAGGACCAGTCTCTGCGCCACGTGACTGCAGGGCAAGGCCACCGGTAGCGTGAGAGGATGCCATGCCTCTTTGCGGTACCTATAGCAACAAACCCATGACAACCTGAAGCTTAAAAGGGGCGCTTAACACACCGTTATTTTCCAATATAACAGAGAACTGCTTAATACGTGTGTCGTTAAGAAAAAAAGATGCGGTCTGCAACATCAACTCTGTTTCTGCAAGACAAAAAAGTAACGAAACTGTTTGACTGATGATGTCAATGGTCCAACTTTTACAGCGCGAAGAAAATAGCAAGAGTGTGACGGTTTCCCTTCAACACACTAATGCACTCACTCAAACATCAATAGGGGGGTAGGGTACAAGTACATATTGTAGTCCATACTTGAGCCCAGAGTCTATGAGATCGAGGATGTCATGTCCTCTTAGTTGAAGAGGAGACACTCGATCCCACCAGGTAGCCTGCAGGGACTCATGGTCCGCCTCAGCCGAAGTCTTCAGACTGCCCCCTAGAGGTGGGGAGTAGGAGCACAAGATACAGAGGCCCAGACGGATGAAGACAGAGGAAGAGAGAAAGAAAGGGTAGAAGAGCGATTTGCAGATGGTGACGAATACATTTTTGTTATTACATTTGAGCAGACCAAACAATAGTAGTCTTATGAATAGGATCTTGTGGATTATTGTGGATCTGATATAAACTAAGATTGTGATGCCCTAGTGACCTCTGACCTGTGATCTTGGCAAGGAAAATGAAGCGGATCCATTGTGGTCCCTGTTCCTGGATCAACAGCAATGTGATTGGCTGACAGTCAAAGCCTGCCTCCTCTTTCACCTGCAAGAAAAGTGAAGTTGTAGTTTGTGATTGGTCTATATATTTACATGAGTAAATGTAGAGGTTGTCATTGGCAGGTTCTTACCTCCCTCTGCATCGCCTCCTCAATGCCCTCCCCCTCCTCCATCCTACCTGCAGGAAGGTACCACTGCCCATAACACTCCTGCTTCGCCTCCTGCACCATTAGCACCTCCTCCTAAACGAGCACAAACACACGCACACAGAAATAAACAGACAGACACAAAAATACATGCCAATATAGACACACAGTGCAAACAGTAAGACCATTGCCTACAAACACTGATATAATAGTGTCCTCAGTGGCCATTGTGATAATCCTAGGAAACCAATGAGGAAAAACAATTGTACCTTGTCGTTTAGGATGACAGCGCAGACGATGTAAGAGACTGTTTTTCTAAGCGTTGCCGGTTTGGCCTGATCAGGATGCACATCTAAATCTGTGACCTCTAACCCCTCTCCATCCATAAGCCTTCTGATCTGATCCTCAACCTCCATAGCTGTGGAATGGAAGCTTACCTGTGCACAACCACAAACAACAACATAAATGTGACTTAAAAATATCCCAATACACCAACTATAGACAATCCAATTAACATTTACATTAACAAGACGTTTTGCTAAAGTGTCTACTGTTGTCAGGCTAAAGTTAACGTTCAAGCTTAGTAAATTAGGTAATGGCAAATCTCTTCTTCTAATGTCAGCCTGGCTAACATCACAACTACAACATTTCAATTTGTAAATAACATGATCTATTCGCAGAAGTAAGCATACATGTGCGAACACAAGCTACTGGCCTTTTGCTCATTTAAATAGTGTCGCTTCCCATTTAGTTTTCGCTAAGAGTAGGCCTATGGATTTTTTGACACCTGACATCTTCAGCTAACCTGGAAGAACAGTAACTTGGGAGTTTCAAAATAAAAGTACCTTTACCAACGGTCGGGTCGTCTCTACTCAATTCTACCAAAAACAAACAAGATGGTTCATCTTCTATAAATGTCACCAAAATTACACATTTTGTCAGTATACAGGTGGATATTTAACAATATCAAAAACCACATGTTTGAGACTGGTTCGGTTCGTCACTTTCTGACGGTATTTGAACGCACCATGACAACCTTGCATGAAGCGTAAACGGAAGTGCACGCACTTTGTGATGGTTTGGCAACAGTGTATCATTGTGAGCCTGACTCACCTTTAAAACGTGAATGTAGTCTGTAAGGTCATGCCTAGGGTTGTAGCTATAGTTCCACATGAATGAAGCTAGTAACGATAACCAGTTGTTGAATAGTAGGCTGTCTCCGCGAATAGTTATCTACACTCATCTGTTTAACGAATGGATCGTTCACGACATCTGTGAAGCCGAAAATAAGTAATTACTATTTCATGTATTAATATTTATTTTTTTAACAGTTTTTGACCAAGTGACTGTATTGTCCAAAGTGACATAACTTTATGTTCAACGTTGAGTTGAACATAAACGTCTTGTATATTTAGCTAATCCCACTACTGGGCTCACCCCGGGCTGAGAATGAATACACACACACGTTGGATGTAAACCACCAAATGGCATATATAAAATCTTAGTTTGTGGGCCTTAACATGATAAAACGGATGTTTTATAATCAACTCTTAAATCACCCCCATATCCAATATTGCCTTAATGTTGTAAATCTCTAGACTTTTGTCTTTCAGGGTTCATCGGGTAAATGTGGCAACATTAACTCTGTATCTCTTTTCTTTGATAGGAAGCAAGGTGATGTGTGATTTTCGTCGTCATCGTGTTTAGTTAGTTTTTTACCGTGACACCGAAAGCTACATTGAACCACTCATGGCCCGACACAGTAAACTGCAGAAACAGATTCTGGTGTTGTATCGCCAGTTCCTCCAAGCGGGACGGGACAAACCAGGGTTTATCCCCCGCATCCGAGACGAGTTCAGGGAGAACTCCCGGATCAATAAGAAGGACGTCATGCACATCGAGTATCTGTTCCGTCGTGCCCAGAGGCAACTGGAGCAGCTGCAGGACGTCAACACCAAACAGCTGGGCTCCTTCTCCAAACCTAAAGCAGACAGCTGACAGAACCGGTTGTTGTATCATCCAGGAAACCATTTGTATTATACTGATACTTGGGAGAGGGGATTTTTTTATTCTGTGATTGCCAGTGTTCACCGAATAATGGTATACCATTCAACCAGTCTCCCACTTGAGATGCCCTCACAGTGTGGAGACCGGGAGATGCAATGTGGGAAAGACATTTAGTTGGAATATGTATTTAAATTCCATTTAGGTTCCATAATAAAATACAGAATATTGTCTTTGGTCCACAATGATTGTGGCTGATCCTCTTGATGTTTTTATTCAGGTCCCTTATTGTCCTTGCTGTAAAACATTCAGTAGCATTGGTTTAGAGAATAAACTTGTATTTAAACCAAAATATTGGTTTGTCCTGTAATTTAATATATGTAATCTTTACATCGGTCCATGTTGTATAATATGGTTACTTAATCTGTGAGTTTTCAACATTCATTGTGTCTGATCTACGTGTAGGCATATCTTGTATGCAAGAATCTGCTGAACAGGACGAATGTGTACTTTATTTTTAAAAATATTTTATGAATTCCCACTTCCTCCACCTGGGGGAAGCAAACCGGAATCAGACGACGGAAGAAGAACTAGACGTAAACCGGAAGCACAGGGAGTGGAGAAGAAAACATTGAATGCCAACGAAAGACAGATTCCAGTGAAATATATATATATTCCCTATTAATAGCGTTCAATCTGTGAATAATTTGTTTTGGTTGCTACAAAAAAAAACGAGTTATGTCGGGGACAGCGAACACTACCGACGGAATGTCAACTCCTCAGTTATTTCAGCAGGTAACGTTTACCTAACATAGGTCCGTCAGACACTCGCTTCTAGCCGCAAGCGACGACTAGAGTGCCCTATTCATGAAAACAAAAGTCTTATCTGATTGCATTTTATGGCGATATACTCTCCAACATTGCTCCTCTACGGACAGCTTGGGTCATCCTCTTGGTTTCGGCATGCCTTTGGTTTCACAAACATCAACAGACTTATTGCCAGAAAGTTGCATACATGACAAATCATGTTTGAGCAACTTTCTGTCAATAAGTCTGTGAAGCGTTACGTGTTTCAGGGTTCTCTAGAGATTGAACTCTTCACATAATTAATGAATAGGGCACTGCTACTAAGATGTCGTAATACACTACCCGAATGCTAATGCGAACGTCCGCTTAGTCGCTTTCGGCTAACTCGCGTCCTAAGCCACCGTTCTGTACATTTAACATGTCTTTGGCATGGCTCTGTGTTACGTCATCTCAAAAACGAATAGGTGGTAGGTTATAGGGGCCATATCTGTTTTAATACGGTTTAGCTGTCCGTCGAAATGAATAAACTACCCTTGAAATAACATTTAGATATAATATATGATGTTTAACCATTATCTCATAGAAGTCTCAGCGCCACAGGGCTGCTTAGCTCAATCTTGGTCCTCCATATGCGCCAGGGACCAGCTCCGTGGCTAATTTCTGTTCACTCATATCATGGTAGTGTAGACATATAGGACTCTGTCCAGCTTGGACTAATGGTCTATATACGACCGTTTGTTTCGGTCTTTACTAGAGTTAAAAGCTATATTGCTCTCTCTTGTTCCAGATGGCCTTCCTGAACTGGCTCTCCTCACAGAGTGACAGCAGTAGAGAAGCCCTGATGACCTTGACCGGCATCGGTGTGGCCAGGGAGCTGTTCAACCGCTTCACGGGACAGGACAGAGTGGACTACTTTAAGGTAAAGGCCCTGGAAGACGAGTACACGTGTGAGCCAAAATAAAGCTTTGTAAATCTACATTCTACTACACCTTACCTCTCCCTTCGCACCTCTTACTGTGTGTTTGTGTGTATGTTTGAGAGAGTGATGTGAGATGTGTATGTGTAACATGGTTGTAATGAGCTCATGTGGCACTGAAGGATAAAGAAACACAATGCAGAAGGTAAATATGCGCGCTTGACAATAGGACTTGGTGGCCTTTTCCCATAGTCGAGAGACCTGAGCTGTTGAACAGCTGCAAATGCTGTCGGAAGGAAAGACGACTCGGTTTTCCATTCCGAGGCTGGGAAACCTGAAGGAAGCCACACAGATGACGTTGCCATCCCCGAACAAGCCTGCCCACTATGGGTTACATGTGTGTGTACATATATATACGTGTGTGTGTGTGTGTGTGTGACAGTGCATATAATAGATGTATTATGTGTGTGTGTCTTTTTAACAGAGCGAATGTATCCAGAGCATTGCAGAGTTTGTCCGGACGCATCCACGAGCGTCCGAGGCTGAGCTCAGCGCTGTGGTGAACAAGAACGTTCTGCTGTTCGCTGCTCGGGTGAAAGCACTGGAGTCTATGCCAATACTCTGAAACACACACAAACACATACACATACATTCGATAACATTTTACTCCAATAATAACATCATACAACTTGAAACAAACATTCTATTTAGAATTTAGAAATTTTTATCTTTTCATTTACTATAATGTAGATTTATGAACATTTATAATCTTGTATTGGATTCATAAAGGATGTGGTTTTGACTGCATAAATGTCTCTCATACAGCCCATCGTGAGGCATATAAACAAATATGAAAAAAAATATTGTTATTTGTTTATTTTGCCAAGATGAACACATGAAGATTACAGGTGAAAATGTATGTGAAATAACTACTTTGATACAGGCAACTATCCAGCAGCGTTGGTTTGAAGTGGCAGAATAATGCAGTGTCTATATTCCATCAAAGTACTTTAAACGTTCTGTTTTATGCCATTTAAAATATATTTTCTGACCCCACTGGTATTTGCAGTTCTCCTGGTTTTTGCCCATTGCTAAACCCCTTTTACTGGTGCACAAGCCCCAGTGTTGATCTGCTGTTGCCCAGTAAAATCTCATGTTAGAGTTTTAACAATCGCTTATATTTGACAGTGGATTGATTTACATTGATAATGCAAGGAATGGAGGGATTTTTGTGCTCATCCACAATGTTGAAGCAACGCAGGTCCGAGTCAGTACACCACGGTGCGCACATTAGTGTCCGTGCATGGCAATGTGCAAGTCATAGCCTGTGCATCCCGGCACACATGCAGCAATCTGTATCGGCGCGCAAAAGTAAGTCAGGACAGAACAATGATAATACGACGCGACCAAAGTAAGTCCCGATCACTTGGCTGAGGGGAACAATAGGACATGACATGCTCACCATCTTGCTGTCTTATCGGTTGAGAAGGAAGAACTTTGTAAGTTGAGTCAAAGTCAAGTGAATGACCACTTTTCCAAAAGGAAAAATAGACAGTGCAGCTGAACCGCTCAATAAAATTAAACCAAACTCAGACTTGGTGTTGGACATGAGAGGCACAATCAAACTGTTGGGGAAGACTTAAGCCGTGTATGTCCATTAGCGCAGTTTACTTTTAGATTAAATATTTCTATTTTTATTTTAAATGGTTGACTCAAGGAATGCAATTTTTGTTTATTTGAATTGTTCTTTGTTCTGAAATCGTTTTTATTAATTATTGTGTAATGCAAAATAATGTGAGTTAGGTTTTATTATTCTTTGCATATGACTGGGTATGACTTTATGCCTAGAAAATGTTGTGAATGTTCATAATGTACAGTGAAATAAACAGTCTCACAAAGAGTAACATCTGTACATTTTTTACCCTTGACAGTAGTAATTGTTGCAGTTTCAGCAGCAGCAGTTTGGCAGTGGCAATAATAGTTGGCTAAACAAGGGAGGTAAATGTAGCTTATTGTTTAGCATGGATTCCATATATGTATAGATTTCCTACAAGCAGCAGGCAAGCACAATTGTAGGATTTGAGTAATGGGGGGGCTGTGCCCCAGTAGAGCTCCATGTCTCACAACACCCCTTTTTACACCATTGCATTTACACTGTTCCCATAACAATAACATCAACTCACAAACACAATGGAAACTGAGGAAGATGAAATTCAGAGACTAAATACAACTAGTCTTCACTGATATATATTCACCAGTCCACCAATCACTCCACATTAACACGGTTTGTCGATTTAGTTTATTCTATGCCAGAGAAATAGGGAGTTCAACTTTGGTTCATCATTTAGTCTTTGAAAATGCATGTTGTTGCAAATAGCCTAGCACACGTTACCAGAGCCAAAGCGATGTCTTTAAGTTATCACTAGAGAACCAATATATTAGCTTTTGTGGCGCTATTAGATTAGAATTGGCATTCTTTTTTATTATAAAATACGGAAAAGCACCCAATGAACATTATATAAAATACAAAGTTGGTTGTTTCCGGATTTAAACCTAATTTATTGGTCCGTGTGCTCCTGTGAACGCCCCCTTTGCAAATCCCCGTGTCTCGATACGACGATTCTTTCTGACATCAACGAGGAGTGCTTTTTTATTGGCTGGGAATGCGTGGCGGGGATTAACAGTGGCGTGTTCAAATGTAAGTACGCAAGGTTTCGGTACGAGTTTATCAAACAAGAAATGTCTTGCTTCGGTACGGGGGTTTGGTAAAATCATGTCGGACGAAGAAATAATGAACGCCTCACATTCCAACCAGCACATAGCACATATTTCGGACAAACTGGAGAAGTAAGTAACAGTTATCATTTATGAAAGATAATAGCTAAGTTAGCCCTAACGTCGAGATAGCACGAGTAGTAATAGGCCTTGGTAGATCAAAACACTGCTGCGCTCTGTAACGTTACAGCAGCTATTTCAGCTCTTGTGCCAAAAACCCAAGAGGGGATATAGACTAAAGGAAATGCACTTTTGTAAATGTATCATAAAAGATAGCCTTGAACACTGATGATCTCCTACCTCGGTTATTGTGACACGGGATAGGTTACATGTATAACATATTGCGCTTGACCAAACGCACGTTTGTCGCGTTATTGTTTGATTATTCACCATCATATTATTATTGAAAGCTTTTTAAAGGATTCCTGCTGTCTTACACGATATTGTAAAGAGTATAAACCAACCTTACAGTAGAGCTATACAACCTCAGTGTAGACGACTATACAGCGGCCTGAGTCGCGGTGTGTAGATTTACCTTGCTGTAAGTATTTTTAATTATTTTTGCATTGGTTTTTGCAGGTTGATGTCCATGGATACCAATGACAAGATGGACATCTACCACAGGTAGCTAAGAAAGTTAATGGTTGAAGTCTGTCCCTTCTCCACTCCATAGGTACTAGTAATCCTTGTATAGGGGTCAGGTCAGGGAATCATCCGATACTCCGTAATTCGTTTGTAGGTGAAAAACGAAAGAAAAAAAACAGCGAACGTTCGTTTGTTTCCAAACGAAAAACTAGAAAACCAGTTTGCTTTTTGATAATTGTTTTCGTTTCTCATTTGGCACAGACAGTAGAACAAATAGGTTATCGGCTGTGTCAATACCAAATCTGCCCGTGCTAACAATTCTCTCGAAGTGACGTAACTAGTCCTCAGACAGTGAAGAGATACATTGATTACTTAAGTAGTTTATTAATTAAAACTGTGAACTGCGGTTAGGCTTCAAATGGCAACTTAGAATATGTGTCTAGTCCCTAACCAGTGGAACCTAGTTTATGCCCAAAACTACAATTTTACGGCAGCTCAGCTGGGTTATGGCAAAGAGAGTGCTAAGGTTTGGAGTAAAAGCTAAAGGCTAAATAATGTCTTAAAATTCGTAAATGACTGAAGTGCACTATTTAGGTGCTAATCATATAATGCAGGGATGTCCAAACCTTTTTCATTGAGGGCCACATACAAAATAATAAACGAAGTGCTGGGACACTCAGTGGGGGTGAGGTATATCGCCTTGCCTAGTGTATTAAACAGTTAGCAAAATCAATCAAATGTAGGTAAATTAGGCTTTATAGTTGAATGTTCTTAAATAAAAAAAATCACAGCTTTCCATTAATGGGTTTTCATTTATTTTGTTAGGGTTGGCAGCTCATTCTCAAAACAGTCTCAGATTGCTTCTTAGTCAGGATGGGGATCCTCTTGACAGCCCTGTATAAAGGGGAAACATAAGGGGATGGGTATATTTTAGGCTTGTTATGCATATAAGTTATTGGGCTTGTTAACACACCAACTAAAATTTGTTAGAAAATATTATCAACTTTAATTGAGTGAATTAATTAAGTAATTGTGCTTACTAACACATGATTACTGAGTATTATATTTTTAACTCGCCTATAATGGGAGCAGCATTGCACTCAGTGGGAGCAGTGATGCTGTGCTTTGGACTGAAGGATGGCTGCCAAGTCAGGAGTAAGTTTGGTGGGTGAGATGCGAAGGACATCACAGAGATGGCTGTCGGTCATTTTGGTTCTCAATCTGCTTTTGTTCAGAGTTAACACAGAAAATGTTCGCTCACATATGTATGTTGAGCCGAACAGACTCATCATTCTTTTTGCGTGGCGTCTCATCAGAGGGAACTTGTCTTTTTTCGAAGCTCTGGTAGAAGTTGCGTAGGGAGAGAAGCTGATGTTGATTCTCCGGAGAATTATCACACTGCATTTCAATAAGTTCTAATTGCAGTCTCTCTTCCACTTCTGCTGCGTCCACCAGGAAGGGAGTCGAGAACACACAGTTCTTTCTCAAGGACAGAAATCTTTTCCCGTGTTGGGCAATGAGTTGAGCTACCTCATAACTGGCTATTGTGGCATTTTCTTGTTTTGTTAGCACTACGTGTTTCTTCTCCTCAAACTTCACCGTCCCCCGCTGAAACTGTTGTGGTCTGGCTCAAATGATCTGCCCATAGCAATTGGTTGAAATATTAGGGGAGCAGTCCTCTTTTAATAGAATCGATCCAACCTTCCCGGGTTGCAACTGCCAATGGGAGTGAAAAAGTGCTTATCTGCTATTCCTTAACCCCAAACTATACGGGTTTCTGGGGTTTAGAAATCTGAAAATTGGGAAAGGGCTGGTTTCCCTATTGCTTATGTTGTGCCATTTCAAATTCCAAGTCAGACATGTTTATCAGGACCCGATCTGTATGCATTACTCCAAAACACATTAAATCACGATATACATTTTACACATCTTGAATAACATCCTGAACCTATTTTTGGCCCCACCATCTCCCTTTCCTTGTTTGTTTCTATATTATCTGACAAAATAAAGGCTATAAGTGGAGATGGTTATGCTATGTCATACATCGTCAAGGCCTGTCAGCAGTAAAATATGTTGGACACCGCTTCTCTCTGTGGCAACTATTGTCTGAATCCATAATCCATCCCATTTTCTGGATTTGATGGATGAAGGCTTTGGAAGCCTGCAAAGAAGAAACGTAATAGAACTATTTATCTTAAGAACATATAGATTGATGAAGTGACATAGCAAAATCTTGGATGGCTGAAGTATTGATAGATAGAATACAAGGAGCCAGAAACAGGTAAAGGAAATGCATACTGATAGTAAAAGAATGGTTGGAAGGTGCCTGGATTTGAAGGTTTCATTTGTAGATTTTTAATTACTTCTATAATTGAGATTATATAATTAGTTATCTCACACATACTAGTGTACAGGGGAGAACATAAACTTAAACCACATGCGAGAGAATGCAAACTGACACAAGTCTGTGTTAGTTGGTGCCCCTTGTTAGGTTTTGCCCTGGCCCCGCTCTCCGATACGCTTATGTAGTGTATACTGCATATTATCTAGATAAATAAGATTTCAATATTGCAAGGAATCAAATGGCTACTAGTGAGCTTTTATTGTGTTAGGGCAGTGTTTCTCAAATAGTGGCTAAATCAAATAGCGATGCCAGGGGGGGGCGCGGAGCGATGCCAGGGGGGGCGCATGTGACCCCGGGGAACATGCTTTTTTTTGCCGCAGGGATAAGGTTTTTTTTGCACCGAACAAGAGCACACAGCACATAGCAGGAGATATGAAGTGCAGATAACAAACTCTTAAGAGACACCATGGAAAAATATTTAACAGGGATGAAAAGAAAGACGGAGATAATGAGACAAACGTAAGTCTCCCGAAAGCTAAGACGAGGAAATATGACGAAGCGTATGTAGCGCTTGGCTTCACTGTGACTACGGTGGGAGACGAGGAAAGACCGGTATGTTTACGGTGTCTAAAAATGTTGGCAGCGGACAGAATGAAGCCAAATAAATCAAGGCGTCACTTAAAGACATTACACCCCAATCACGCTGATAAGCCGCTTGAGTTTTTTCAGCGAAAACGTGCCGAATATTGCCAACAATCGTCCCGCTTTGTGAACGCTACTTCAGTAAACCAGCGAGCACTGTTATCATCATATAAGGTGGCGTACCAAATTGCTCAGTGCAAAAAAAAACACTCCATAGCAGAGGAGCTGATACTGCCTGCAGCATTAGACATGGTCTCTGTCATGCTGGATGACGCAAGTGCTGCAAAAATAAAAACTATCCCTCTGTCC